>OZ026621.1:40981725-40989225 GCA_964020975.1 Hermodice carunculata
CCTCCTGATAAATAAATATGTTTACATAATAAATCAAACACAACAAAACACTGAAATAAATATACTTCTTTATTTTTTGGCCGAGATGAATGAGGAAGTGTACAAACAAGAATTGTAACATCAACATAACAAAATTAATAACCGAAAATAAACCAAAACAAAACACTTCCCCGCTTGAAGCTGCTGTAAAATTAAATTAGGGTGGGAGGGCGTGGAGAAAAATTTCTGTACTGACTTCTAGCGAGTTGAAAAACGAAGTGAAGAAAGGAAAATTATCGCGCCAGAAGTCACGTGAACCAAATGAAAGAGAGACAAAGGACTTTTAATCAGAACAACAGATATGCAAATGAACAAAGTATAAAGAAAGGTACCGAGTAACCTAGCCCTGGTACAAAAGGGCTTTACCAGAAAGTATATGACCAAGTGTCTCAGAGCCAAAGAGCTTTACCAGCAAAGTGTACATGATGAAGTTAAGAACAAAGTATATATATTGTAATCAGGAATTAATTAATTATTTTGAATGCAAAATACACAATCTGACTTGCGTCCAACGCACTAACATAAACCTTGGTGATATACCCATTACTAAAGCACCATAGTCTAACTGCGCTAACCTCCCTGCAAACTCCTGTATCTGCCTGACACAGTCTCAGTCCGCATTCTCTCCCTTTGCTCTTCCCTGTCCAAGAGATCATTGGTGTCATCATGCATATTGACTCTCTCACACTCAACACTTCCCCATCGAACCTCTCCTCAACGTCCATACTCTTGGTATCTATAGGCTCATCCCAAACCCTATGCTCCCTGTCTGCTCTACAGAAAACCCAAACTTCCTTCATCACAATGCTGCTCCCTATCACCACTGCCTCCCCTCATCTTTTTCACCAACCTGACATTTCCCAATCCTGTTCCACCCTACCCTGGACCTCCTCAGGACACCTGCCGCGCTGGTGGTTCCCTAGCCTCCTCTAGCCCTGTCTGGAGGGCTGTCAACCGTGCTTCCAAAAGCTACACCCTCCTGCAATCCCCATACCTAACCTGAAAGCTCTCCTGTCTTCACTCGTTTCGAGAACAGGCTGGTCCTGTTGCAATAAACTCTGCCACATAAAGCACCTGTCGCACTGTGGTCGTCAACCTCATCCTCTCTGGCTTTACACTGGGCTCATCTTTCCCTACTCTGTTTTCGCCCTACCTTAACCTGTCTCCCTCCTGCCTGCCGCCCTTTCGAAGATCTCCTGCCTGCTGCCTTCTCTCTGACCCTGCACCCCTGGTGCTCTGTGGCAAACTACTTCTTCCCGACATACTGAAGCTTGTGTTTATATTGATTTTCTTGCTGCTAGTTAACTTTTTCCGAGATGGCAGTCTACACGCTCACTTAGCCATTTTCGCTCAAAAATTATACCTTATTTTCTTTATGTCTGTCTTAATTTTACTGTTGAAAGTCTCCCTGAGTTGCATATATATATATTCATAAAACAATTCCGTTCTTCTATGATCAATGTTTACCAATAAGTGTCAAAAGTTCCACACAATTTTCACCTGCCTCAAAATCTAAGTCTAACCTCACCCAAACAACGTAGAGGTACAGTAGGTTACAGTCTCAAACACGTGACACAGTTGTCATGAGAATTATAGCACTCGTCTTGCAACGAAGCGACTATTTGATTCGAAATTTTAACAAGATAAATTAAGCTGTCTTAGCAGTCTTGCGAAAAACCATGAAAAAAAAAACTTACTCATGAAGTAGGTTTTCATAATACCGACGGATATGAAGTATAACTGATTCACGGTTTTTAATTTTTTCTTTACAACACTGCGAATTAGTACATAGAGTGCTCATTGATATTCATGATGTTAAGAATATTGTGCATACTGTAACACCTCCAACTCTGCCGATTCCTTGGTTGCCTAACTCTTATTTACAATCAAATACTTTCACTGACAACTCATCCCTGATCACGTCATCTCCACCCACCAATGGACGCAATGTCGTCACAAGGCCACATTTTCCCAATACCCACTCGTCTTATTAACGAGTCGTTCCAATAGTACCTCATTCCATTAGCAATTCGTCCAATATCTTCACCCGAGTACTCGTTATGTGGAGCACAGGATGGATTCCAGATCGTGAATGAGGCTTAATAATGGACTCCTCAATTCATTGTAATTCCCAAAGGTTCATATTGTGTTTCAGACACAATCTTAACCTGACACAAATAAGAACGCAGAAATTAATGGCCAAGGCGCACTTACTCACTCTGCAGCAAAAACTCGTTTAGGAAGAATCGCTAACAGCCTGTGGTTCTTATGTCTTCAATGTTTTTGTGACCCTGTGTTTGCAACAACAACAACAACAACAACAACAACAACAACAACAACAACAACAACAACAACAACAACAACAACAACAACAACAACAACAACAACAAAAATATCCGAAAAAGGCGAAAAGAGCGGAAGAACGGATCAACAAAAATAGCTGAATGGTATGAACCTAAATAAAAAGGACGTAAGTAAAGCAGACGACAATTTGTGTTCTGCTGCTTGTGTGTAATTTCACCAGAACAACGCTACACTTGCCTAGTTGCATGTAAGTCTACATACTAGGAAAAGCAGTGATTGCTGAAAAGGACAATAGGCTCCTTGAGCTATGCTGGTCGTCTCAAACTATCCCCCTGCAATTTTTCTATCTAAGCAATCAGCAATTATCTGTATATTCAATGTGCACAAAATACCATAATTTCCGTTTCCATTGAGCACAAAAAGACAGTTGTGAGTATGAGACTGAATACCAGCATAAAAAGAATTAAAATTTCTTGCAAAAAGTTAAAAAACCAAAAGCCAATAGCAAACTAACAAGCAGAAAGACTGCAAAACGAAAAAGAAAAACAAACTAAAAACCGCACATATTCACCAATGAGCCAAATACCCCCCTCCAGCTAAAAAACAAAACAAAACAAAAAGCAACCACCCCCCCCCCCCAAAAAAAATCGGCCCCCACAAAACAACAAGAAAAAAAAAAAAAAACAAACAAAAGCAAAAAAAAAAAAAAAAAAAAAACCAAAACAAAACAAAACAAAACCACCCCAACCCACCCACCCCGACACACACAAAAAACCCAACGCATTTTCGTTTTGCTTCTATTTTTTGGCACGTATTGCAGAAAGGCATCTCAATGAAACAACCAGTCTAGAGGGAGTTAAGTTTTGGCCAAGAAATATGGACTCTGTGCAAGCATATTCATTCTTTATGAGTTATCAGTTAGATAACCTTTTTAATACATAAATGGTTTACCTCCTCGCCAAATAAGTTTGGGAGTAGAACACATATCCAAAGCTTTTTGTGCACACATTGAGGCAGACAAACCCAATGTGCCTCGCAGAGCAGGGAACATACAATTTACAGTAAGTTTTCAATAAGAAATATTGCTGCAGAAGATGATATACAATACATGCAAAAGGTTTTCTCAGAGCCTATATTTATCACCATGTTTGGTCATTGTTGAGAAGAATTTTACCAAGTAACATACATTTGGTCTTCTTTGCATTGACGGTAAAGGACCTGATTTAGGTAATGTTCTCAGATACATCAATCAGCCGCTCTAACCCGATCACACTTCAGGCGAAAATGATGATAAAATCGACATATGTGCATGAATTATTCCTATCATTATCTGTTTTCACACCACGCGCTGTAGCTACATATACTAGCCAAGAAAACGCATATTATTCCATTGATATAAATATTACAACCCATCCTTTATGGACGATATATATTACCTTGCCTGATGACCTTTTTCTTCCCTCGAATACATCACTACAGCAATCTTGCTATGTAAAGACAACCTACTACTTATTAATGCCATCTATACGAAAACACACGATGCAATGTGGGCATGGTGTTTGTAATAGACTATGTGCCAGGGTCCCAATAGTATGGCCATAGGTACCATATAAGGTTAATAAAGCTCATAGCACATTTTGCATGAATATACGTTACCTAGAGTTAGAAAATGTCTTATAGCATTGTCACGGTGATACATTTTGCATCTTAGAGCATGTTAAAGAAAAATACAAACCTATAATCAGTAGTTTCTTTAATAATCTGTATCTCTGTCTTAAATGATTTTTGAATGTATTTTGCATTGTTTCAACTACACAATAAGGACAACATTTTCTACTATACTAAGTTAATAGCACAAACATGTCCTGTCTATATCAATTCATATATTAACCCCTTGCACTTGAAAAGCGGATGCCAGCTCAACAGCTTCCAAGTCAAACATAAATCATTCTCATCGCTTAATATCAGTTTTGGAGGTAAGCAGTTTGTGCTGTTCTAATATTATCATGTTCTCTTTTTCCAACCGGTACAGACTTACCCAATATTTCAAATAAATACAACCCCTCTACAGAAACATTTTGTTAAGGCTGCATTTTATCCCGGGAAATTTAAAAGGTACTACAAAAAACCCTGCCCTGTTGGCAAAAAATACAAAATAATTTGAAAATTGAGATCGTCTTTGTTGTCAAGGCCACAGTACAACACAGCGGCCACCATTTCGGCAGCCGTCGGGTTTTATTGAAAATGAACGAAGGATACAATCTTCAGATGTTATAATTTGATTACTTAGTAAAACGACATTGCTTAAAGTGGTGAAAACAAAAGTTAAGAGGTAGGATTGACTTTTGACAACAGATCCCCCCCACCGCCCCTGTAAATTTCTGAAACAGTAATACATTTGTGTCAGCCTTTCACTCTTTGATAAAGTTATAAGGGAAATGCTTAGAAATATTGTGTGACGTGGCTTACAAGCATCTAATTTTTATGGATAAGCTAATTCAACGCACCTAATATGTGCATATAATTGCGGGTGAAAATGATTTTGGTGCCATTTATTGTATGTTTACCAGTTTTACCAACAGCTGATTATTTCGATTGAGAACATGCTCCCTAATGAATATGCAAAAAGTATTCTTGCCTGTAACCTGTACCGAAATTCATAGGCGTGGTAGGAATGTTTCGTAGATTTTTAAAAAACCTTTGAACTAAGTACGAAAGCTGTTTTCTGGATATGAGATTTAAATTTATGGTATTGGCCATTGTTTGATGCATTAAATGGTTTGCATGAGTATTTAAAACCTGTAATACAATTTAGTATAAAGTATTTTTTCTTGCTAAAATACAAGTACAGCTTCCCGTATAATTCATACATATTTGACACATGAGCGACCTATGAATTTAAGTTTCTAGTGTATGGGAAGTGTGGAAACCTTGCACTGTGCAGGGAAGTACGAGGAGCCTCCAGATATTATTTGTCATGCCCATATAGGTCATGCATTAATGTTTTTATGCCAGCAGTCAGAGGTATCACCCAACACCATATCTACAATTCGTTTTACAAATGTCTCGTCTGTCTCACATTCCGGCTCAAAGCACATAACAACTGCCTTGTGATTTTAAATGGCACAAAGCAAACTACGAAAAAGTATTCAAGTATTTAGTATAGCTATATATCTCACTGCCGAGGAGCACGGTCCCAATTCAAGCAAGAAATGACAACCCTGTAGTTAAACTAGCTTCACAAGAGTTACCTTTGCCACCTTAAAGAAGCAATGCGACTGTGCGGTGCAGAAGGGCTTCAGAGCTCTTGCTTGTGCCCATACCTTCAGTTTATGTTTTGCAGGCTGACAGTGGATCAATGCACCACTCAGAAAACACTCTTTCGCCTGAAAAACGCATAGCAGGTGTTTAGAGCACTGGAACAAAAATGTGTCTTGGTTTGGAAATTTTGACTTTATTGCTTCAATTTCTTGGGCTGAAAAGCAGTATAATAGGTAAGCAAATATCCAAGCATTTTTGTCGTGATGATAAGCATAATAAATCCATATGGAATGATATCTTGAAGCCACAGCAAAATGGGCAATAGTAATTCCATATGTATATAGGTTAGACAGGGACAGGTTAGCTTATGGAGAGTAAAGAGTTCGGACTGCGGAATAGGGTAATGACTACCAGGAAGTGGTTCTGGGCAAAAAGACACAAATACAATACACACATAAATACATACATACACACACATACATACATACATACATACATACATACATACATACATACATACATACATTAACACACATTAATGTAGTAATGTTCATATTAGACGTACAATTAGCATAAAATTACTTTTGTACTACTGGATAAAAATTTGTTTTGAAACATTTCGCCAAATAAATAAACTTTTATAGTTTTTTGCCGTAAAATGTGTCATCTGCATATTATTTTTTTTGGGAAATAAATAAAAAAAAACATAAAGAAATATGTGCAAGTATATCACCTATAGAAACTTAATAAAAAAAAACCCCCATTGACTGTCCGTCATGTCTTTTCCTGTCATTTTAGCAGATTCGGTACCCTTCACTGTGTTTCTGTGTTAATGAACTACAAATTGCGGAGAAGTATAAATATTTGGGTTTTTATTTTGATTCACATTTAGACTTTAAAGAGGGGGTAGATACTTTGGCCAATGCTGCAGGTAGAGCTTTAGGGGGTATTATAGCTAAATTTAAAACATTAAAAGATGCAGGATTCAAAACTTTCACTTCTTTGTATGAAAGTGGTGTTATACCAATTTCTGATTATTTTTCGGGAATTTGGGGGGCAGGTAAATATTCATCAGTCGAAAATATTCAAAATAGAGCAATAAGGTACTTTCTTGGAGTACATGCAAAGGCACCTATTCCCGGTCTGCAAGGAGATATTGGTTGGCTGTTACCTCGTAGTAGGCATTTTCTTAATATGGTACGAGCCTGGAATCATCTAATTTCTTTAGATGATTCGAGGCTCGTAAAACAAGTTTTCACGTGGGATTTAAATCAGGGGACGGGCTGGGCAAATGATATGAAGACTGTCTTTGTTTACTTAGATTGTGGACATATTTTTGAAGGTAAAACCGTGTGTGACCTCGCTTTAATACGTGATAAAATACATGCTAAACAACTTTCAGATTGGATTGTAAGTGTTGGTTTCCAAACCTAAGCTAAGGCAATATGCCAAGTTTAAAACCACGTTTGAAACAGAAACATATGTCACTTCATTTTTACCAAAACATGAACGTTCAATTTTTGCTCAATTCAGGTTGGGAATTTTACCTCTGAGAGTGGAAACTGGTCGTTTTAATGGTATACCTGTTGAAAGACGTTTGTGTATTTTTTGTAATAATCAAGCTGTAGAAGATGAAATTCATTTTTTGTGTGTATGTCCTTTTTATTTAAATTTATGACAAAGTCTGTTTGCAAGTGTGGCAAGCAGGAATGGTGGATTTAATGATATGAATATCGATGACAAATTTGTTTATTTATTAAGTTATACAGATGTTCGATCACTCTCAAAGTTTTTGTTTCAATTGTGGACAAAACGTCGTAATTTCATGTACTCTAACGTATAGCCTTCATGCGCATCTTAATGTATCTGTTTATTTGAATTATTAGTGACTTATAA
>OZ026621.1:40994225-41006725 GCA_964020975.1 Hermodice carunculata
GCTCAGTAAGACCTTATTTTTGCCACATTGCTTTATTCTTTTTCAAGGAAATGATGATCAGAATTGCTGACCTCTGCGCAAAATTACATTTGTCCGCGTGACATTGTGCGTCGATGTAGGTCATTGTGAAAAAAGTTGTCATCTGAAATTAAAAAAGTAACAATTTGAGGTTTTTGAAAAATCCCAACAAAAGTAAACAAGGTTTCTATGGCCTACATCATCAGACGTATGTATGCCCCTTGAGTTCATGTATTACACTAATTCTTGCTTTTTCATACCTGTATTATATTTTTCTGCCTACATACCTGTTACTGCTTGCCCACAACCTGTGCCCCAAGGAAAAGTGGCAATGGTGTTTCCCCCACTAGGTATGTCTGACATCCAAAGATGCTTTGCGGAAAGACACATGGTTATTATAGGTTAGCAACTAAGAGAGTGACAAGCTTGGCTGTTATAAATAATCAGCTTCATCCTTTGGTCCCACACAGGGTCATGGTGACGAGCATAAGCAATGAACTAGCATCTGACTTTTCCTGACAGTCTTCTGTGAAGGATTCAATAAATGGTGTACATGTCTGTATTAACATATCTCTGTGCAAAATGTTTGCAGCATGAGACGAAATTGCAGCTTCATTCCCTCCATCTGGTCCATGTTATCGGCAAGCTTTTCTGAGGGAACTTCGAACATGCCCATGAACCACAAGAACCACATTACAACCTTCACTGTGTGCTTTTAAGTCAAAAGGAAACGAAGTACTTTGTTTTTCAAACTTGTTGCATGAACAGCTTGGCATCCAAATCTAAGCTGGGGAATGCTGGCAGTGTATATTTTTAATTTTAGATAATTGAAACACTTGATTAATTTCATCATCAGATATAGCTGAGATGGAGAGAATGATGTCACTTTGGTACCTGATAGAAATTAAAGTTGCTTTTAAGTATTAATCTAAAACTGTTTATCAAAGCAGAGAAATTGTTTATTATATGGACACTCAACTTCCAGATGCCTTGTATTTCTGCAAGGATACAGAGCAGGGAACCAAATACAAAGGGAACATATCGCAAACACTTTCTGGAAAAACGTGTCAGAGATGGGATAAGCAGTTCCCACATAAGCATTGGAAAACTCTCCCCTCACACTTTCCTGGGGAGGATATCAAAAAGGCTGAGAACTATTGCAGAAATCCCGATGGAGAGCCTCGTGGACCTTGGTGTTATACAACGGACCCTGATGTGCGTTGGCAATACTGTGATGTCCAATTATGTTGTACGTATTACATTTGGCAATGCCCATAGAATGTCAATATTTTGTTTACCGCCTTTAAGGTATGTCAGTGTTTTTTTTCTCGTTTTATCATAAAACTCCATGGGTTTATTGTGATGTTTTATATAAGGTATATTTTATGTAATGCACATATATGGATGTATGTATGCATGTAAGTATGTATGTATATATGTTGTATACATAAATATGTGCATTTGTGTGTGTGTGTGTGTGTGTGTGTGTGTGTGTGTGTGTGTGTGATGCTCATATCATATATAAAAGAAAAAATGCCAATCCACCGAACCTGATCACGCACGTCCAATGGCTAAGGTCCGTGTATTGAATAAAACCTTTATGCTGTTCAGATGTGATCCACAGTTGTGCTTTTCTGTACATTTTGCATATATTTTAAATTTTTGTGTGACAGATAATCACAGAAATGCTGAAGCACTTCAAATTTCTTGCCAAATATAGTCTTTCGGGGCTGTTCTGATTAATCAATTAGTACTGAAGCTGTTATTTCCTTTGTAGAATAAAATTACGTTTGTATTGTACGCGTTTGAATGGTTGTATACTTGGTAATTTTTCTCCAAGACCGCATTTCTATGTTTTCCTTTGTTCAAAAGCAGCGTTTAGAGGCTTTTTATTTTTAAATCATTTGTGCGTTTTTGCACTGTTTCACTTTTTGGGATGACTGACCAGGATGGTTCCAAACTCTTCGGAATTATTATTGAAGTTGATGTTCTCTTAGTCCGTGAAAATTATTGAAATGTATTGGCATTTTGTTAAAATTTGAATAAAGAAGAGAGCTGTGTGAAGAGCCCTCCTCAGCTTACTTCCCAATTCACCCCCATAATAAGTCCCACTCTCGTCTAGGGGTATCTTGAAGGGTCGTATACAAAATAAAATCAATGGGCGATGCTGTATAAGAGGCGAATTACCCCCCCCCTGAAAAAAAATGAAAAAATCGTTTTTTTAATCCAATGAAAAATTTAAAAATCAGTGAAGGGTGCCCATTTGAACATACTCAGTATAGATCCATGCAAGATACATACTAGCCGCGTTTGAAGGGAAGGGAATGTGTCTGACAGATGTAGATAAGAAGGCCAAGATATCTATTACTTCGCAATCCCAGTTAGACTTTCACTTTGTTGGTCGGAATGATTGCAAACCGGCACGTACCTGAATGGCAAAAATTGATTAGAAAACAGAGATCCGCAGCATCACCACCTACTGACCAACTTTGTCGCATACTTTTAGAGATACATGTCCATTAAGTTTCATCAAAATCTCAGTAATGTTATTGAAGAAGAAGTCAAAAATAGAAAACACACTCAAAAATGTATCTTGAATTTATACTTAGAGAAGAATCACATCACGAAGCCGAAAGTAGCAAAACGCACAGTCACTGTTTACAAATAACTGAAACTAAAACTAAACTCGCATCATCACCTTTTGAACAATAAAGGTATGGGGGCCTCGGGAAGTTTCCCTAAGTTAAAAAAAAGTTGCCCATGTGATTTTATGATTTTCAAAAACAAACTAAATAAATAAATGAAAAATAAAAATTACTGGATCATCACTTTAAAAAAAAAACTATGATAGAGATTCATCCAAGGTAGATCCCTACTTAGTTTGATGTGGATCTTAGAAGCACTGTCGGAGAATTAAATAATGTGGATTGCTGATAGACAGATGGATGGATGATCACGAGATAAATAACAAATCCAGACATTAAGAAAACAAAGCAGGGTTCCTGTAGATAAACTGTGTATTTTAATGTATATCCCCTTCTCCCTGACCTAAAGCCGACAACTAGGTAATTGTTTTCCACATGTTAGCTACATTAAATGAAACTGAAGCTTATTTGTCGTATTCAGGGAAATTGTCCAGCGTCTGAATCTCCAGACATCAATGATGATAATGAAACAAATAAGATGTCAACTGTGCCACAGCCAGGATCTCTGCATCTGACCACCTAGCATAAAAAACATATTATTCAGAAAAATATGGAAGATCGTCACTGTTATGCGTTATGGTGCATTTATATAGAGTTCCAATCCTTGATCAGATAGCCTTGACCACTGCAGAGGCTTGTCGTCATTCATTTCTATTGGTTTACTATGTCCATTGGGGGCGGTAATACAAGTAAAACAGTTTCAAAAAATGGAAATAACACCCTCACAATGCTTCTGCACTGGCCTTCAGACTAAATTCCTTCGATTGGCTTTAGTTAATATAAAGCTTGCGGGTAGCGTCTGAACGGTACTCATATGTTACAAACTCTGCTTGGCCAGTGATAAAGGTAGCCGCTGAGGAGTGCTGTCTCTTGAATTGACGGGGCGAGAAAGAAAAAAACCTTGCCATTTCAAATATTGTGCCTCGATTAGAGATTTGTCCGATTCGCGATTATGAAGGTACAAATTGCACTATATTTTGGTACAGACGTATTAAATGTAATGATACTTCAGCAGAATTGCTATCGTACTATCGACGCTACGTAATGTTTCATGACCACGCTGGACCAGAGGCTACACTGTGTGCGCACACAGTTCCTCGCTGTCTGGGATTACACATTCCATTATGTGTCCGCAAGGAATTTCAATTGCCACCACCAGCACGCGTTGTTAACAAATTAAGCTGAGGGTTTCAATTAAAACAACAAAGTTACGTGTTAAGCTAATGTTGATGGTACAGAGCCATCTATTTGACGATGTTACTATAGCCAACGTGCAGAAATCAGGTGGGCTCTCTCATGACAGTCACACCTCACAAAATATAGAAAATATTTAGAAATCGGCAAACAAATTCACAAATAAATGATATCCGAGCCATAAGTGATACATAAGCCATATATAAGCCAATTATAGACTGTACCTGGCACACAGTAATTAGCCCAAGTGCTGTTCTTCACTCCTTATTGTCACGAGCTCTGCAATAGGCGATGATTTCGCATGTGGCGTCCGTTTTATCGAAGACTGTTCATACTTGATAGAATGGCGCAAGCGCCAATGCAAAAATATAAGCTCGTCCATGAAGACACGAAAAAAGATTCGTTTCTTCTAATTCCAACAACACATAAGTTCAACCATATGAAACCATCTTGCTCATGTTCAGAAGCTAAAATATTATTTTTAGTTCGATAATCAATAAGAATAGTTTTGAACAATCCTGCTAAGTCGTTATGGTGAAAAATATAAAAAAAAATGACAAAAGACAATTAAGGTGCTGAGAAAACAGCACCGCCACCTCTATAACAATTTCCCGGCTTGGCAGTTTTAGAGAAGAATTTTGAAGATCCCCCCCAAAAAAAAAATAATCAAAAGTTTATAAAAATAAAACATTCTCTACAGCATAATCATTCGAACAGAAATGGTAGACACCCGCCCAAGGTACATCTCAACTAAGTTTGAATGGTATATGGCTAACCTTTTTTTGAGAAGTCGAAAATATAAACTGTGGGCTGGCGGACGGATGAAATGACGGGCAGACGAAGGACCATGCTATAACCTGAGCTGACTGATATGGAAGCTGAATGAAAACTACTTTGTCATTTTTTCTCTTGCCTTCCTGCATGGGTTATATATGTGTCTACAAGGACGTTAGCGCTCATATTTTGAGTATCAACAGCCTCAGGCAAAAGGGCTGTCAGATGCAAAGATCCAGCCGTTGCGTGTGTGTGTGTGTGTGTGTGTGTGTGTGTGTGTGTGTGTTCTTGTTTTTCTGTTTTTGCTAAAATGGTACGAATATGGCGTTTAAAACAATTCTAGGGTATATATGTGAATACCACATATTCTGGTCGATTGTGGCTTGTATAACTTTGTTTGTGAATTTGTTTACCGCTTCAGTATTACAAGATTTCATGTTGCGTGAAGTGAATGACTGGTATCTGAGCTGATTCCTTATAATGGCATGAAGGATTTTTTTGTAACAATTTTAGTGGAATTTCATTAAAATCGTCTCCCCCCCCATTTTGGGTGGCTTATGTCATCCCAACATGTTAGCGACATCATCCGGCTACATCTGTTGGTTTAGAAAGTTAAGGCAATGTAAATGTGCCAGCGTGGAAGTTGTGAGAGCTATATTCAGCAATGTCACGTAATGGGCATGTTTTGTTTGCACGGCCTTGTCATTTTATCAGGGATCATTTGCTTTTGTAATAAAACCGCACCGGTAAAAGATTTGTTGGTACGTTGGCGCAAATCATACATCAATCACAAGGATAAGCCACTCAAAGTTTTAGACAGTACTACAATGACAACTACAGGCCTTGTTAATCTGAATTTCATTGGCTTAATGGTAGTGTCATACCTGTTGACTACTATCTTATTTAGACGCTAGTTTCTGGGCCAGTTTAGATAAAAGTCACCCGTAATTATGCATAACACATCAGTTTCCAATTTCTTTGATTCAGTTCATTTATCAGTCTTATTCATATCTGTTCACTGCCTATCCACCAATCTTTCTTCACCTATCCGTTGATTGGTAACTGGTGTTAAACAACACTGTAAAGTAATCAATGCAAATTTTGGAATGTCTATTCTTTTACAAGTCTGTAATGCAAAGTTCAGATTACAACGAGTGTGTCTCAATCATATTCTTTTTTCACCGGCCCTGAATTGAACACGCAGAACCAACGTGCACTGGCACGACAGGACGACAGGAACTAACTTTCTCAGAGATTAGCACAAACATGTTGAGCGGTATTGCAGGGAACCTAAAGAGCAGCCAAGTGGATATTCATTAACTATGCATCGTTCAAGTTTTACACAGGGAAGGAGTTTAAAATTATGGGCCCTTCAAAATGGCAATTGTATGGGAAGCACTGAATGATACATCGCAGACCTTGTGCTGTATTTTGTGACTGCATTTTATGTGCATTGCTCAGTTTCAATGTCATGTATTTGGAAAACTCTGCGGAAAAAGGCATACGTTTTACAACAGAAAGTGTTTTTCGGCACAGCTTTTTTAATGGTTCATCCCAGAAAGAGTGCATGGCGTATTGTGCTTGCATGCATGGTTGCGACAATTATCCCACTGTGTTTTGTGACTACATGTACATCTATAGCTTTTCCTCATGTGCCCATGTATCTCATGAAATTATGCAGCCAAAACAACAAGAGGTGTTCAAAAGCAGCCACGAAGGCAGCTCTCACGTGAGTACCATTTACTTCCTTATTGTATACTGTCTTTATGCCGTTTATATATTTTATGTACGTTGCAAGGTGTCATTATTGTCTAATTAACACTTTTGCAAAAATTGACCAAAATGAAGAATGAAACAATGAAATTAGTGAAGCTGAAAGTTATTTATACATTGGTCTTCACTCGACCACTCGGATCCTTGAATATGACTTGTGTAACAACCAGTTGAGATCAAGTTTTCTTTAAATTTTATTTTGGTTGTTGTGAGCACACTGGAAGAGAGCTGGAGGCATAAATATCATGTATTTTGTTTACTTTCATCTAAATAATTTATACAACTAAAGATACCAATTTTATACAAAAACTCGTCGTGCAAATCTGACCTATCTTTTCTTCACATCGTATATAAGGAAACACTTAGGCTTTATAATTTCCACTGTTTACAAATTATTCATTCTAATAATCCAATCACATAGAAGTATCATATCAATGGTGACAATTGGCAAACATTAAAGTATCATGAATCCAACATTCCTCCTCCTCCTCCTCCTCCTCCTCCTCCTCCTCCTCCTCCTCCTCCTCCTCCTCCTCCTCCTCCTCCTCCTCCTCATCATCATCATCTTCTTTTTCTTCTTCTTCTTCTTCTTCTTCTTCTTCTTCTTCTTCTTCTTCTTCTTCTTTTCAAAACTCTCACTTTTATGCGTGCTAATTTGTGGAACCGATACTCAAATGACAACAGTTGTTGTTTGGTCAGCAGCTAAAAATTTTAGACAATTGTTTTTTATCATTGGTATTCTCGCAGAAGCAGTAGTATTATCAGTCATATGGTGTAAGCCAACATAAACAAATATAGAACTAAGGATAACAAAACAGCAAAGTGTAAAATATATATAACGCTTTATAAAAAACAAAGCAAAACAAACGAATAATAAAAAAAATCCCTCAACGTCTTCTGCCTTATTGTTAACAATGCTTTCATCGCACACAGCATATATTTCTTATATCTTATGTTCGGAACGAGCGGGGACTCGAACCTTCAACCTTGGGCACCAGTCGCCTAGCTTATGACACTAAGCTGGAAGGTTGTGTGTTTACAGACAAAAATACATTAAGGTGCTTTACGTCGAATTTCCCCAAGCTCAACTAAATGACGCTTTTTAGGTTGCTTGGCCAATGTTCCTGTCTCAATCCATAGACGAAAGGATGAAAGCATAAACACAGAATATATCATGTGGTTATGCTGATGTTCAAAAGATTTTGCACTTTTACCCAAGTAAACATTGTGTGGCGGCGAATTGGGTTCATTTCCGAAAAAGTTACAAATTTCATCTTACTTACCGCAGCCACAGCTGTCTATACAATTGTGGAAGTGTTTTCACTTTGAGGTAGCCTGACCATGTACCTGCTTGTGCTGCCACAATCAGAGCGCAATGAGCCAGTCACTACGACAGGATAAAACCGAACAACTGGCCCGCTGCTGAACGTTTGAAATTAATCAGAAGATAAGTTATCTATCCCAAAAAAGAAGAAAGAAAAAGAAAGAAACACACACACACACTGAAAACTTTCACTTCCGACTTTCAGATCCCCTGTTTTACTGTAAGGCCGCACGGCGCGGCAGAAGATACATAGGAGAGATGTCGCAAACATTTAACGGCAGAACATGTCAGCGATGGGACAGCCAGATTCCACATGGACATGGCCTCAAAGGTTTCGATTTTCCAGAAAATGACATCGAGAATGCAGAAAATTATTGCAGAAATCCAGATGATTCTCCCGAGGGGCCTTGGTGTTTCACAACAGATGCTGCCATACGTTGGGAATACTGTGATGTTCAACTATGTCGTATGGCTATTTTTTATTGTTAATGCATGTTTACATTTAAGCACAGTACCATGTCTAATTAGTTCGGCGTTAATGTTTTTCGCTGTAAAACTAAAATTCTGGTGTTTCTTGCAATGAACATTTTATACGACACAATACGCAGTTTTATCATATGGAATTTGTAAATGTTAATCATCCAGTGCATGGAATGTATAAGAGTTAACTCACATCAAAATAAACCAGGTCATGTAGTGCTTATGGACAAACAAAACAAGATGTTGCAATGTGCCCACCATGTTTTGCAGCAGGCACCTATTGTGGTTTGTAAAGAAATTGAAAACGTACCCGATGTGGAGGGTTCATACAATGTAAGGGAAATTGCGCATGACACTGGACTGTGCAGGTACTTATTGCAGTAATCACCACAGGGCAATGCAAGAATTAAGACAGACTGACGGTTGGATGGATGGATGGGTGGGTGGGTAGGTAAATAGGTAGGTAGGTAGGTAGGTATATAGATACATAGATAGACAGACAGACAGACAGGCAGACAGACAGACAGACAGACAGACAGATAGATCGATAGATCGATCGATCGATAGATAGATAGATAGATAGATAGATAGATAGATAGATAGATAGATAGATAGATAGATAGATAGATAGATAGATAGATAGATAGATAGATAGATAGATAGATAGATAGATAGATAAAAAACAATATGCGGATCAAAATATTTCGCTTTTCTTGTGATTGGAAAATTGCATTTCATTCAAGAACAAAATGACATCTATAATTGAAATATATGCACCTCATTGGAAATAGCTATATACATGAACCACCGATATATGATGACAATGAAAATGACGGCATGGGACTACAGGAAACAGCTACCCTTAAAGCATAAAGTTTTTGCTATTGTCTCATATACTATTTTAAGTGCACAACCAGAGCACGGCTCACAAATTCATATCATATGCGCTTTTTAACACTGGATTTTTAAGAAGCATAAAATATATTTACCCAATGGTACTTATAATTTGTACACGTGCACCACCCACACATGGTAACAACCCAAAACGTACTAATTATGTGTACAAACAAATAATTCTGGCAACAAAAGTAAAATTGTCAACAAAGAAGAAGCCGAATAATTTAAACTCTACTGACAAAAGTAGGTCAATATTAGCCCATTGGTGTATTCATCTATGCTTCCGTCCAACCAAATACAGATACAATCGCAAAAGAACAGGGGCCAATCTTAATGGCCCTGCTTGACAGTGTAAATAGGCGATATTGGTGTCACATATTCATGGTTGTTTGTCTCAATTGTTTTCAATGGTCCCTCGTATACAGTTCAGCCAATCTTTAGATATTTGTACATGATGCTGGTGTGAAAGTAAAGTAACCTTTACTTGAACAAGGCTTATCACAGTTTTGTCAACGCATATGCCATCGATGTAATATTAGACACATGCAGGTATAAATGAAGGACAAACTTTCATGCCTCATTGCAATCCATGATTCGCAGAATGATAAAATTCATATTCATGTTCTGATTATATGCCCCAACTGTATGGCGAAGATATGAGAAAACATTGCATTTATCAGCAAAGCTTCACTTACTCAGCTAATCAACTATTTGACAAGTTCATATTAATTCATTATTATGTAGGTTTTAGTCGCTCAACATTTAGCGTAGGCAAGGCGCAGCTACTCAGAGAAACATTTACGGTTACAGGCTCCGAAACATGTTGTGAGTAGTTACCCGCTGAAGATCCTAGAATAAATTTGGGCTAATGCAGCCTTTGTCAATATTCTACAGAAGAACGTGTGCAATACGGACAATAGGCCTTCCATATCTATAAAGGTTAGACTTTGACAGGTTAGCTTATGGAGTGTAGAGAGTTCGGACTGCGGAATAGGGTAACGACTGCCAGAAAATTGTTCTGGACAGAAAGATAAAAATTTAATAACACATCAACTATTCCTCAGAATAACTGTGCAAGGAGAAAACGTTCGGTGACATGGTATTTTATGTGAGGTTTACATGAGCCTCTTGCTCCAAAAAACCTCCGTTTTAACACATTGCATGACGTTTCTGTATTGTATTCACGAATATATACGAAAAATCAATTTTAGCTTTGTGTAGCAACGATTTAGGTATCCTGCAAGGAGCATACGTTAATTGCCATAAAACCATTCTGCTGCGTTGATGGTATTACATGTTGTATGATACATATAACGTGACAATTTTATTTAGTGGCATTCTGTTTCATTGACGACACAACGTGGCATTCTATTTCATTGATGACACAGTGCATCGTACCATCATGAAATTTCGTAATAAATAACTGCAAATAAATTTTTAATAAGATGGGCTGTAATGCCGTAATGCATACAGGTAAAAGCTCTAAACACGTATGGTAATGCACCCACACAACGCTTGCTATACACTACAACAATGTACATTATTGACTACAATGTATTGGGCTTAATATTGAGCGTGGACCATCATTCATAACTGCACATAGCGTGTTACGACAGCAATGCACATTAGAAATTCTATTTAAATTTATTTGACCTAGTATCAAACGCACCAATCAGTGGGCACAACCAACGACAGCAATGCACATTAGAAATTCTATTTAAATTTATTTGACCTAGTATCAAACGCACCAATCAGTGGGCACAACCAAAAATTTTCTTGGAATATTATCATGGTTCAGGACTGATGTATCTTGTATTGAGGCGATTTGAATGGATCATTGTTTGTTTTAATCCCTGTTTTTTATCGGTTTTAAAGTCGCACATTTCTTACGTATATACACTAAATAATATTGTGTCAGCATGGTTATCTTACCACATGTGAAGTACAATGTTTGCTGTGGATTCATACGAAGTTTAGAAGCCTTAGAACTATGCTCTTTAATGAAAAGCAGCCATTGCATTTCGACAGTGCATGGAGTAATTTCTCACAATAAGAGTGACAAATATACATACATACCCTATACACACATTCTTTTAAGAGTGTTCATCAGAGAAGTACATTTAACTGATGACAAACGTTTTGTGTTTGTGACGCTTTCCTGTGTGGGTGGATTAAAAAAAAATTGTTACTTCCTCACACAACAAAATAATGTTGAAGGAACGGTTAACACACTCCGGTAGTCCATATTGTTAAGGAAACATTATGTGTTGGAAATCTTTGCGAAGAAATCTGAAATTTTAATTAGGGACGAGATTCTACATAGTATACTTTTTCACTCCATAGCTGATCCATCGCCAATGGTTTTTAATGGGCATTACTACTGGTGTAACTTTGATCACGATATGTGTAACTTTACACACGATTTGAAAGCAGATTTCGATTGGATCAGGTGAGATATGAGCAAATTACAGACCCATTGAAATGTGTGTGTGTGTTTTTTTTTATTTGTCAGTAGTACACATGATACTTGTTCTAAAATACACAATTTTGCATTTCCTAAATGGACGCATGCTTTGTGGGTCTACGGGTTTCTACTAATATTTTAAGAGCAGAAACAAAAATTAAAGAAACCCATAAATTGCCATTTTAAGTTGGTAGGCCTACCTGATTGAACAGTTGTGTGTAGACCTTAAACACGTGCGGATGTGTGCATACGCGGCTTTACAGCTGAGAATTCATACATTATATATACATCTGTTCTACAACATATACAAAATTAATTTTGGCATCCATTTTGGCAAAATTGTGGTCACAAAAGCCAATCCTAAACATACATTTGTTATACAAATAGGATTTGCTGCGTGGGTGGTAATATACGTGCAGCACCAGTAATGGTTGCAAAGACTGAACAAATGTATCTATTAATCTCACAATGGCATTATTTTTTTTCATTTGCTCCTTTTATACAGCTTTGAAAGACCAATTCCACAGTGTGATAGTACAAAATGCTCCTTTTTAATTTTAAACTGCTTAATATAGTTCAACGCAGTGTAATTTTGAATCTAATAAGAACATGAATTATTCTTGACATACTAAGATCATATTAACAGATCTACGAGTTTTGAATTCACTGAAACAAATTGAACTTGATGTTTACTACATTTTAACTGAAATCGATAGAGTCTTGTCATCAGTACGTGTCACCTGGGATTCCGCAGCCCCACTATCTGTCTTGCCCTTGTTCACGTGCCCTATCCTGTATATAGGGCTCAATATAACATTTTAGCAGACAAAAAATCTAGTTTACACTGACCCTGTTGCGTCTAAATTGTTTT
>OZ026621.1:41011725-41051725 GCA_964020975.1 Hermodice carunculata
GTGTATATGTGTCTCCTGTCTTCAAAAGCAAAATAACAAATCGAATTATGTTCCAGATGAGTGCAATGAACGTGAGACAAACAAAATGTATGCTTTATTGCATGGTCCTTTCCACATGAATTGTTTGAATCGTTGGTGGAAAGACGCAGGATGCCATGAGACTGGTCTAGGTGGCCCTCTTAACAATCCACATGGTGTAGTTAATTGGAATCAATGGAAGATGGAAGATATTAAGCAAAATATGACGAGTTTTAGGAATATGGCAGACAGTGGCGATCTAGATGAATATAATGTATTCAAATTACTCTGCTATGGATATAAGCAAACACGTAAGTGGACGTCCTGAGCCTGATAAGATTCTTCTTTGGATGAGGTACTGATGCTTTGAACTAAAAACTAATTATTAAGACTGCATTCTATGGTTTAAATGTTTTTTCTAAGGTTCAAGGCTGTTATGTAGACTATGTATTCAATATATATATGATTTGATTCATGTTGAGATTGGGTAATTTGGCATGACCCCTTTACCATCTGGATGCTTACACACACACACACACACACACACACACACACACACACACACATATATATATATATATATATATATATATATATATATATATGTCTTACAGGAGCATCATGTATGCCCTTATATATATTTACAGAACACACGAAGTGAAAATGTTCAAAACATGGAAAGTGAAAAATTTTCGGTGATATGATGTATTAAGGTGTGTTTCTACGTGGTATTTTACCAGTGTTGATATGCATTAATTATTTTGCATTCAGCCCGGGAGAGGTATTTTTCATTCCAAGGTAGCACATACGTTGTTGTAGACCTAGGACCATCTGGCATTTCTTGGATTGCTGCTGAGGAAGATTGTCAGAGGAGAAAGGGACATTTAGCATGTTTTGAAAAGGAAGAAGAATATAAGTTTGTACGGAATAAAACTGGAAATTTATCATTCATAGGTATGTTACAATTAAAATAATCAAAATAGATTTATTGCAGATATTGATGGGTTTTCAATCGGCACAGAAGAGAGACAGTCAATTTAACCAATGTTTTCTCCTTCATATTAGTGAGTTGCTTGCCAAATATTTATTAAACTGTAGCATAGCTAAGAGCAAAATAAATAATGTTCATAAGTATAAATTGTTATTAATATAGCCAGGATTAAATATCGAAATTCGGGTTGCCCCTGTTCTGACGTCCAAAGGTAAAGCGCAATACGGGGTTTTGGCAAAATTAGATGCCACCTTCGTTTTGTATTTTTTGACCTAATGGTACTATCTAAACCGAAAGAGCGCTGCCATGGCGTGCAGAAGTGTGATAATTAAACATGACAGAACACAGTATCTTAGACCCCAAATTGGTATTACCGAGGTAAAATGCAGCATTTTAGACATACTGGTATAACGTTTTACCCTGGGAATATAAGAAATACTGCGTTTCACTTCTCCGATCATAAATTCCCAGTGTCCCAAGAAGAATATTACGTGATACAGATGTAAAGTGCAGTGACTTTGATAGTTTAAACTGGTTTCACTGCTTTTCTGTTATGTTTTCGAATCCCTCATTATGCTGGGGGTACCTCGAAGAACAGTTTGCAAAATGATGGAATTAGCTTTGTCGAGTAAAACGCCAGGAAGTTGGAGCTAATGTTCTCGATCCATGTGAAAAAAATTGATTGAATAATTTTACACATGAATGCTGCATTCCTATAACTGCATAGGCCGAAACATTTTCCACGAAACTCGGCAGGGCTTGGTTTAGGCTTGTTAGGCCTATCACAGACAGTACTTTTTTAAAATATTACACGCTGTAGTGGCAGACTTCTTACACTTAATGTAAACACTGAGAAAAAGACGACCTCTGCTAGGCCTACATATTAAACAATTATTAATTTCACTTTTACAATTAACATTAAGAGCAGAGCAGATGGTCACGTCACAAAATGAACGGACTGTGTGACACAGGCCTACATGGTAAGGTGGTCAAATATAAGCCTATAATTATTCATATTTTTAACAACCGAAACTGAAATTATATTAAAAACACATGGACCTAGTTATTTTGCATAATAATGATTCAATAATTAACCATAATAGACTGACAGCATTAATGCCAGTTTCATCTAATTTTTCTGCCGACTAACTTGCATGAAATCCTAGTGATAGCTTTGTAAGATATACAAAAAAAACTATTTCTGAAAATTATTCAACAAAATAGTACAAACACTAAGGCAGTATGTACAAGCCGATACCTATTAGAACTTCACATGCCTAAGATTCCAAACCGTAGTTTTCATTGCATTGTTATGTATTCCACGTAACTTGTCCCACGCTTTCCATTGACCATCATCTATACCGACTGTGACACGATTGTAAAAGGATGTGTCGCTGTGACCCAGATACCTGATCAAGTGACATACTTTTGTCACATGGTACACTCCTATGCCAAGATGCACCAGTGTGTAAATTGTTATTATTCTAAGTTGAAGAGAAGCGGATTACAGCCTGGACACAAAAAGCAGAAGGACAGATGCAAGAACGCAATATACTTGACCTTGTAACCTACTTTTTACATGATAGACCTTTGGGTTAAGATGTGTGAATGGCGTTTTATGAAACTAAATGAGTAAAGGAATCACATTCTGGACACTTTTATAACAGGATATACCACTGAGACTCAGATATTTTACCCATTGACCTACTTTAGTGCCTGACACACTCATATATACTTCCATTAATCTGAGTTGACGGACAAGAAAATTATAGCCCGGACAGGAACGACTGCATATTAGTTGTATATAAAGGCCTCACCATGACCCAGCCACTTAGCCTGGTAACATATGTTTGTTCAATGACACACCTTTCGGTCAAGCTATGTGTGTGTGTGTGTGTGTGTGTGTGTGTGTGTGTGTGTGTGTGTGTGTGTGTGTGTGTGACTAAGTTAATGAGCAATGGGATTACAGCCCGGGTACAATTTTACCAGGATATACCAGCGACCCAGATATTTGATCTAGTGCTGTAGTTTTACCCTATGAGACACCTTTGGGTGGAGATTAATGCATGTGTGAAGTTTCATAAAATTTAGTTAAAGATTAGAAGAGTTCCATCACGGACATGAATTTATAGAGGTATGTCACTGTGACCCAGATGCTCGACCTAGTTACCCATTTTACGTATAACATACACCTGTGTCCAGAGGCATGTGTATGTAAAGTTTTATGATTCTAAGTCTAAGAACAACAGTATTACAGGCTGGAAATTATGTGCTGTACTTTTACATGATTGTATCGCTATGACCCAGATACTTGACCTAGTGACCTAGTTTTGATACATGACCCACCCTTATGTCCAGATGTGCCTGTGTGTAAACGTTTATCAATGTTAGTTGAAACACAAGTGAACTATAGCTCGGACACAAATAGAGGACTGATGAATGGGCGCACAGACCCACGGACTGAAAAAGTAAGGGGCTATAATTATTTACTATAAATGACACCAAATGACAATGTATATATATATATATATATATATATATATATATATATATATATATATATATATATATGTATATACATTGTCATATAAATATATATATATACATATATATATATATATATTTATATATATATATATATATATATTTGCTACTCAAACAATAAATGAATCGCATTCCAAATTTGTAAAGGGAAGGGGGCGTTATAAATTTCTGAATCGGAACCCGGCTAGGGGGAGAGAGTGAAAATTTCTGAATGTTGGAAAAACACCTTGCGAGTAGGCCTATGAGTCGCGTTGGGACCTCTTGGGGGTTCCTTTGCATGTGTGCGTATGATGTTCGCATGGGTGTGCCCATCGATGGGTCTATAGGTGTTGTGCATCTGCAAATTTCATTTGCAAGTATATTTTGTGTTTTAAGTGCATAACACCCGCAATTCTCTTTTTCCATGCGGCGATTTGTTATCATAAGCGCGATTCGCCTCATGTTCCTTTTTTTCTTCAGCTCCAATGCATTTCTACAGATTATTTCGTTTTTTTGGGTACTTTGCCTCATTAATTGCCCTGTTGCCGTTTAGATCAATGCTAGCAATGATCCTCAAAATAAAATTAAACACCTTCTGCTGAAAAAGGTGCCTAGTGACGTGTATTAACTAGCATCAGTTCTATATCAAGGACTCTTACACTTCGTGCATTAATGCTAACAAGTACACAAGGCAATTTAATCCACCAAATCCACCCCCTCCCTGCAAAAAATCAAAACAAAACAAAAACAAAAAACAAACGAAAAAAAAAAAAAAAAAAAAAAAAAACAAAACAAAAAAAAAAAAAAAAAAACAAAAAAAAAAAAAAAAAAAAAAAAAAAAAAAAAAAAAACAAACAAACAAACCATGATTTGCATTATGCATACTCTTTAAAGTAAAGTTACAGACCTATATATTCATGAATCTGCATTGGGGAGGAAAACGACAAGACAAGCACACAAGGGAACTAACAGTTCCTGTCTGGGGGTATTCTGACCACCATGTTAGATGATATGTTGCAGGCTTGAATGACCAAGCAGTTGAAGGCGAATTCCGTTGGTCCTTGGGGAAACCACTGACATTTTCAGGATGGGCAGACCAAAGACTAATAGCATCAGATAAGCAGAAGTCAGAACGCTGGACCGGGCAAGAGTTCACCGACTGTGTGGCCATGACAGAACGGCTGGCATCAAATACACTGCATGGAGCAGTATAAAGCTCTCTACATCTGTGAACGTGTTTACAGACACGGTAGGAATGAGACTTTTTGTTTTCTTTTTTTTTTCGAACTAAAACCAGCCATACTCTATCTATTTCGGCCTTTTCACACGAATGTTGAAGCTGGATGTCTTCTACTAAACCTATTGTGCTTATCAGAGAAACAAGATGGCTATGTTAGAAGCCTCCGCGTGTTTTTTTTTTTTTTTTTTTTTGGTTTTTGACCACAAAATGAGAACTCGTGGTGATCCGAACGTGTAGGATGGATGGATTATGAAAGAAGAAAATCAAAGTGCAGTTCTCTGTCCAGAGATAACAGTACAAAAAACGGCAGTGGAAAAAGTTTACAAGTCATATAACTTGCTGCTCGATTGCTAGAAACTTCGTCCAGTGAAGCGGTGGAGGTAAAACCGAACCTATTTTTTGTTTTTGTTTTTCATGTTTACACCAGGTCATACTTTATTACAAAGAATGCCAAATAGCAGCCCCAGCAGGCTTTGTTAAATTTACAATAAATGGTAAGAATCTCATGAAAAGAGGGCGCTGTATTCCTTGTAGTCAAATGGTAGTGGACATGCTCGAACCTTAATTGCTTGCTTTACACAGCCTAGAACTTGAATAGGCAGTTGAAGTGGATACGTTTACTTATGACTGTCAAGTGCCTTGTTACAGCCAAAAAGGGCATTGGTGTTACCACCTGGAAGGCCAGAATGACCTGTTTTTCACAGCCCATGCCCAGGACAGATTCCAACATTGCGGGTCTGTGTGTTGGAGGCCACTTGGCCAGCCAGACCTTGACAGTAGCAGTATTATGGTCAGCATTACTACTTGTTGCGGGCATTGAGAGGAACCCAAGACCACCTAAACTAGACAAGAGCAGGTCTGGTACTCCACCTAAAATGAGGAAATGTGTCTCCAGCGCTTCGGGCAGAGTAATCGACCCTGAAGGTATTTCGGATTTAAATCAAAGTATGGAGAATCTTGAAGAACGAGTCGAAAAGTTGTAAAGCGAAAATAAACAACAGCGTCAGAAAGTCGTACAGCTTAAGGACCACAGTAGGAAAGATAATTGAAGTAATTTGGTCATTTGGTTTTACTGGAGGAATATATTGACATACCGAAAGCACTCCCCCGCTGGTAAAACGTCGACAGGGTCCGGCGGTGCCACTGGGAGCAGCTGGACACAAGAACGAAAGGCGAGGTTGCGGAGGAACCTGTGCAGAAGGTACCCTCTATTATGGCTCGTTTAAGCCGATGGAAGATAAAAGAAAAAGTCTCAATCAATGCTTGAAAGGAACTTAAAAAGTCTAATGCCAAGATAACAGAGGACTACATTGAACATGTGCGAGATGTAAGAAAAAAACTGATACCTCACCTGATTAGATTTCGTGAATCTGACTCTTCTAAAGACTAGAAGGTATATTTACGATAAGTTTAGTGCGGGTAAAGACGTTTATGTTTATGATCAGGATACGTATGGGATCAACAAACTACTAAACACGTGAAAAGCCACATATTTCAGGTTTTGAAAGACAACATAAGACTGTAATGGCCACATTCCTTATGTGCAAAATGCGAGAGAGTGAATCGCAAGGCTCAATGCGTAAAAAAATGCTTATGATATAAATCAATGAGGCCGATTCCTTATATGCATGGACGTCAGCGACAAGCGTGATGCGTAATGCGTCAACTTAAAAAAATCGTTCGGAGAGGCTTTCCTGACGTTCACGCAAGGTTTACGCGGGAAGGGGTCCGATAAAATGACGTCATTTTGGGAGATTCACTCATATTTAGGACCACGTCTAAGGCTACTAGAATCACTGCAAGAGGCCATCATGCCGAAACAAAATGATCCCGCAGTGGCAGAGAAATTGAAAGAGCTGGTTTGACAAAACCCTACCATATACGATTTCAGGAGGCCAGATCATAAGGATGCAGTAAAGTGTTCAAACATGTGGAAAAAAATTGCAAACCAGATGGGATTTGAAGACATGACTCAGTAGTTTTTCTCTGGATCTCTTCAGCCACAGTAAAACTATAGGCACTATAAGCTTTTTCCAATGTCCTTCGCGCTTAATGGTACACCTATGTTTAGTGCCTAAATAGACTCAGATGACAACATGGACTGAGATGCTTGGCCTAGGCCTAAATAAATTTATAAGTTTTTGTTTGTACAACGGGACAAAAACCGCATGTCAGCAGGTTGCGTCTTCAATGTGATAGGCCTTGGTATAGGCTAACTGATATTTCACTTCTTTGGTATGCTGAAGTGGGCCATCAAGAAATTCAAACACCTAGGCCTACTCCATTCTAGGAATAGCCTACATATAAGTCGATGTAGGCCTATAACCTATGCATAGGCCTTAAATACATTAAGACCTATAGGCTACGTAATGCATGATTCGGCCTAACTCTTTCACCGCCAATTTCGACTATAGTAGCACTGATGACACTGAATCATTATATCAATTCCAGACTCAAATTCCTCATAAAAAGACCTTTCATTCACGTACCAGTATACCTCAATTCAAACACAAAAACAAAAACAAAATAGTTCAGGTCAACAGCTTTCCTCATCGCGCTTTGGGCGTCTTACGCCAAAAGCACCCTGATTTAAATTTGTTAACTCAGACCAAGCTTGGCACTGAGAGGGTGAAGGTCTATATGTCTAAAGATGTTCTTGTTTTTTATCATAGCAGTAGGACCACTTCCCACCTTAGATATGAAGGCAAACGATTTAGGCCTCGGGCAAACTATTTGCACATATTAGGCCAATACAAAACTAAAGTTTTGTTTTCAAACCGTGAAATGTTGACAGAGAAATGGCGCACCCAGAGAGACATTTACACGAGGAAGAAGCGGCATCTGTAAACTAAATGTGGCCTAGTAGCAAAAAGAGTGAACTAATAGGCTTTCTTTGAAGCCATGCGATTTCTGGATGACCATTTGGAAGAAAATGAGTACATATGAAACGTCGTCTACGTATGCTATCGTGTGTTTAAAATAAAAAATTTATGCATTAAAAATACTATGTAGAGTCTTGTGGAAAAAATGGAAGAGAGAATTGTGTGTTAGAACTTTTGGACTAAAGGTAGTCCGCTCAAGCAATATGCGAATCGATATATTCTTTTAAAATAGAGTTAGCAGTGTTTGTATTTTTTTGTCCACGCGTTGCAAAGATGAAAAAAAGGTTTCTGAAGCGGAAAGCAATTCAATCTGTGATAACAAAATTACAGTTTTTCCTGTTTTTGTGGATAGGTGCTTGTGTATAAATGGCTCGTAAACTTCGGGATACACTTTACATGCAATATGTATAAAATTGAATATTTCATTTCAACTTTCTGAAACTCTTTGTCCTTTATGCAAACTCTGTAAATCAACTGGTATATAGTGGTAATTAGTGGCAAGTTCACGAGTAACGTAATCGGAAAATTGCTACTGGTAGAATCGAGTGTAACTTTGTCCATTATTTTGTTTCCAGTCGGAGTGAATAAGGTTTTAACTTTTATATACGGGCATTGTTATTCGATTGTTTGTTTCTCCTGTCCCGACCGACCCTAAAAATTGCTCCCGACACTAAAATAAAAATTAAGCCGTTTTGATTTTCTATCGACCTGTAAAATTGTTAGAGGTAGAACATAAAATAAATTTTAGCCTGTACAATAAATGGTTTATGATAAAAGCGTCAGTGGTTTTGAGTTTTTTATTGTTCAAACTAAAAGGTATATTATAAATATTCTTAAAATTAAAAAGATATAGAATATAAATATTATGTAGTTTAGATCTCACAACATCTTGATTTCGAACATCACATACACCCCCATGAGTCTTTTTTTTTCATCAGAATTTTATTTTGTTTCGTCCTCCGTGCCCATATTTTTCTGGACATGAGAGACAAACAATTTTATAACAATACCCAAACCTTATAAAAAAGGTTTGATAAACCTTGTGCTCATTTTTTCCATTCGATACACAATCAATAATGCATGTATGCATTAAAAACTTGGCGGGGGGGGGGGTTCCTTTCCTTTCCTTTCCTGTCTCAAATTGACATTCGTTCAGTATGTTAAACGTGGGACACCTCTAAAGACAATTCTATGGATCTGTACCAGGATTTGCTGCTTTGAGGTCATTTTAACCACGTTTGTCTGACTTTGAAAATATTCAGACGGTATTTGGAGCTGTGGTAAAGACAACATATTAAATGGAATCCAGGAAATTAAACTGACACTGAACTTGCTACTTTTGTTAAGCTGGATGACACTTTCTTTATTTTTACACATTATATTATTCCTATTATAGTCTGGGAGCGAAAATGATATTCATATCCTCGAAGACTTTTTGAGCATTATGGTGGCTAAATTCGAAGTCAATTCCGAAGGGTGACCTTAACGCTGTAGGATGTACCTGAATATATTGCACATGAATCAATTGATAATTGGCCAATTGGCAAGTTGTACATGTCTGATACATTTGTAAAACCACGTCTTTCTTGAGCAATTGCTGATATAAATTAATGTGGTTATGGTCTGATGAATGTATGCTGTTTAATTGATATATATTTCATAAATGACAGAACCATTAGTGATATGCAACGTAATTTTACTTGTATATAACAAAATGTCCCCAATGTGGTGGATTATATTTTAACATCTTCAGCAATTTTTGACCATTTTCTTAGTTTTGAAGTTCTTCCCTTTACTAATGCTTCTGGTCACTTACCTTCAACATGTCCATTATACTGTAGCTGGCGCAGTTATGAAGCTTATAATGATTTTGAAAAGGGATTAAAATATTAGTGGGAATCAGAGTTGATATGTATGTTTTAAGATCAACGGAAAGATGAGCTACCATGGGTAATTTTTATAATGCTTGAAACTCATTATATTCATGAAGCACTATGTGCTTTTACTCATATATTTCAATCTGCTGAAAAACATATGAGACTGATCCCATCTAAAAATACCTAGATCACGTGAAAAGAATCCCGAATGTTGGGATGAAGAATGTGACGAATTTAAAGATGAAAAACAAGGGTTACTTTTGAAAATTTCGAATTTTCAGATTTTTTTGATGACCTGAAAGCACATCTAAATGTAAATTCTGGCTGTAAAGCACTTAGTTAATATAAACATAAATTAAATAAATCCAGTTAATTCAGAGAATGTAAGGAAAGTATTTTATGCACAGATAAATTGTCTGAAAATTAATAAATCTCTTAGAGGAAGTGATGGTAGAAACGAAAGCATATCCCCTGATAGATAGTTTAAGTACTTAAGGTCACTCTTTGATAACAACATGGAAGCAGATCCAGCGTTCCAACAACAGGTCGTGATGTTTTTAACTATGCATGATAACTACAATTAGTGTCTAATGAACCTCAATTATTAAATGAGTATAACTGAAGAAGGGATATTGAAAGTTATACAAAGTCGTCCCAATGGCAAGGCAAGTGGACCTGATGGTTTCATATACGAGATGTCAAACAGACTGCCGTGATGCACTGTTAAATTAAATTTTATGCCTTGGTTTGTATCCAGGTACTTGATGTGGTGGTATTATACGTCCCAAACGTAAGCAAGGTACAAAGGACTATGAAATTAATTACAGAGGAATATCTTTATAAACTTGTGGTATTAAACGTCCCAAACGTAAGCAAGGTAAAAGGGACGGTGAAATTAATTACAGAGGAATATCTTTATAAACTTCAGTCAGTACAATTTTCACCTAAATTTGTGGATAAAACTCATAAATTGGGCAGAATCGCAAGGTGAAATTGATGAAGGCCAGGGTGCTTACAGAGAAGATAGATGTTGAAAAAATATATCTAATTTACATGCTACTTGTACTCAATATTCCTGTAAACCGAAAGGAAGATTACCCTGTGCCTTCATCGATTTTACTAAAGCATTGGACAGTGCCCCTCACAGACATCTTTGAATTTATATGATTAAAAGCGGTGTGCACGGTAGATTTTTGACTGTCCTCCAGTCTCTGTGCAGAAAATTAAATTCGAGAATAAATACCAAAGAAGGACCAAAAGAGAATTTCACTTGTTTAATGAGTACCACACAGGGCTGTATGATCCACCCGTTTCTGTTCATCATTTATGTTAGTGAATTGGTTAACGAATGTAAGAAAGGCGGTTACAATGTTATACATTTTTCACAGGAGGTATCTGACATTTTCTTACCTTTATACGCAGAAGACTTAGCATTCATTAAGAAAACTGTAACTAGGCAACCAAGTCTACCGAATGGTTTAGCAGGATTTTGATATAAACATGGCATTAAAATTATTTTTGTCAAATCTGATATTATGGTGTTTAGATATGGAGGCCCCTAATGTTAACACGAAAAGTTATATCTTAATGGTGAACCTATGTCTGGTACACCTTAGCATAAATATCTAGCTTTGGTGTTCTCTTCTCGTATGAAATGGACTAAAGCTGTAGATAGTCTTGTTTGTCAAGTGAGGAAAGCAGTTGCCGTCATTAAAGCACAGGTGTGGCAATTTTCTTGTAGACGTAGCTTGTGAAAAGTCTGATAAAACTGTAGTACAAGATCTAGCTTATGATGCATAAATGAGAAGTGGAATATATCAGGAAAGAATAGAGAGAGAACATAGAGGTTCCTGTGGATTTATTCTCAGAGTCCCTTCATAAGTATCAAATATTTCAGTCAGAGGAGAATGCGGAAGGTTTCCTATTTGTGTTAATTATATAACCAAATGTAAGTTTTGGTTAAAGGTATTAAATAAGCATGATAATCGTTACCCAAAAGCATGTTATAAAATGTTATGTGAATTTGAATGTGATGGGAAAAATATAAAACTGATTACTCATGTGAATAATTTACCATGTTCATCTGGCTTGGGCCATGATTGGCTGACGGGGCGGTTGGCGACTAGAGAAGCTTTCTTAATATGTCAAGCAAAGATTAAACGATTTAAATTGCAAGCATTGGGCTCTGGTATGACTAGTAATGGTAAATGAAGAACATATATAGGCTTTAAATCTTTATTACCCCCCAAAAAAGTTTTTGGACTGTGTTACATGGTAAAGACATCGTATCGCTTTATCAAAGTTTAGATGCTCTTGTGATTTTTAAAGCATAAAGATCGCACGTGTGAAAAATATAATATTGAGCAAAGACAATTTGATATTTGTCGACAAACTTTTAATATAAATGTCGTTGAGCAAGAGTAGCATATTGTGTTTATTTGTAAAAGATATGAACGTTTAAGAGTAAAATATTCACCTTCAAAATATTCTACTTTACCTACTATACAACAATTTAATTATTTGATCAGTATCGAAAATGTTTCAGTTGAAAATTAACTAGCAGCTTTTATTTATCATTTTTTTTAAGATGAGAAAGAGGGATATATAATGTAGACGTATTTTCTCTGTGTTTGTTTGATTAATATCTAGTGTTATTTTGTGCCATGAGTCTGTGGCTCGACTTAGTACAATTAAACATTGTCATCCTCTCTCTGTCTCTGTTTCTCTCTCTGTTTCTGTCTGTCTGTCTGTCTGTCTGCCTGTCTGTCTGTCTCTCTCTCTCCATATATATAATTATCAGTGACAGAAATGCAGAAGGTATTCCACGTACGAAAGTAGACATGATCTGCATTGGGTCTGTCCGTATAAATTCACGCACAGTGTAAATAGCGATCACTCTTATGCGTGAACATGCCTTTTTTGCTTAGCAGCGTTGCACCTCTCAGTTCCCCGTCTTCATTTCTTATTATGGTTACTGGTGTGAAAAATGAAGGCATTTCAGACATACTGCATAACAAATATGTGTTTCAAATAGACAGATTATGATTTGCTTGTCGAAGTAGGTAAATAGGTCTTTGAGAAAAAAACCGATACAATTATTAACACAGCAAAAAACATGGAACTTTGCATTCTGATTTGGTTACTTGAATATATACTTCCAGAATGTTTGTTTACAACACAAGGATTACACTATAATGGTATTATAAATCATACTGCAAGTGGAAAAACATGTCAAAGATGGGACAGGAACCACCCTCATCGCCACATGTTTACTGGACGCTCATTTCCTAATGACAACTTCAATCGCAAGAAAGCTTCTAACTACTGTCGTAATCCAAACAAGGCCGTCACTCCATGGTGTTTTACCACAGATAGAACATTACGTTTGGAATCGTGCAACATACTTCATTGCGACTTTGGTAATAGATTATTTTAACCCTTTTCCTTACTAACGGCAAGAGCAATCTTAGAATGATACCTGTCATTCAATCTTAAATCATTCCTTTCTCAAATACATTCCATTGAGGGATGCATGCTATCATTAATATATATGAAAAATGGTAGCTCTGGTAGAATCTAACCAGGTTGGGATTATTTGTAGGGAAGGTGTTTTGTCGCTCTCTCATCTGGGCAAGCTGAATGGTCAATACCTGTATATATTTCCGCTGTGCTGAACATACCACGCAGGCTGCAGAGAGGAAATCTTTGGTATATCTCTCCCGAGTTTGTTTGAAAGGTCTCCCTTGATTTACCTGAAACAAGGTCTATCCTGCAGTCTGTTTATCCCTTCGTGCTTTGCCACGAGGATGGTTTCATTTCAACATTTTAAACTTTTGTCTTCACTGATAAAATCAGAAAAGATGATGATAACAGTCTCTGTATATTGAAGTTGATTTTTTGGGAGTAATCGCAAATTTGAATTGATTGAAATTAAAAGATCCTGCAAATAATGAAACATCATTGTCCTACCAAAAATGATGGATGAGCGTGTTTTATTTTCTGTGTACCATAAGATATTTTCCTTAATTACTTCTCTAATATAACTGCTGTATTTTTTGTTGTGTCAGAATGTTTACAAACACCAAGAGGCAAGGAATACACAGGGAAGCTAAACACAACAAAATACGGACGAACGTGTCAGAGATGGGATAGGCAGATTCCACACCATCATCGCTTTGAAAATGGGGCGTTCTTTCCAGATAAGTCGTTAACGGAGGCCTCTAATTTCTGCAGAAATCCTAGCAATAAAGAAAATGGACCTTGGTGTTTTACATCAAATAGTAGATATCGGTGGGAATACTGTGAACTCCAGCCATGCAGTAAGTAAGATGCATTTTTCTTCACCAAAATAGTTCAGAGGAACATGACCCACATCTACAAATAAAATCGCAACGATGAGGGTCCAAGTTGCAAACACCAAGCCAAAAAAATAGACCACCTCTCCGAGATTCAAGCGTTATCTTTATATGAATATTTATCTTCCGACACCAATAAGAAAAAATAAATTTCACGCTTGACTTGAGACAGACCCTCACCCATAAAAAGGCAATTTATGCCAGAAAACCAATCCGCTCAACCTTGGAAAGACATTCTTTATTAACTACATATTTCTTTAAACATGTAGGCTTGGGAGCAAAAATTCCACAATTCATCTCTTGTGGCAATGACAATAGAGAGGCATGGATGTGTACATATATATATATATATATATATATATATATATATATATATATATATATATATATATATATGTTTGTATGTTTGTATGTATGTATGTATGTATGTATGTATGTATGTGTGTGTGTGTATGTATGTATGTATGTATGTATGTATGTATGTATGTATGTGTGTGTGTATGTGTGTGTGTGTGTGCGTGTGTGTGTTTCGGAAGGACACATACCTGGCATGCAAAATATATATCATACTACCTACATGTAACAGTAAAAATTGTCAGTTGTAGAAATCAGATGCGTTTATTTCATTTTCAGAGTACAATCCACATTGGTTCTCTTTTAGAAACAGCTGGTACTACATGCGCTATCTACTAGAAAAGATAATAGATTGGTCAGAAGCTAATTCTGATTGTTTGAGCATGGGGGGCCACCTCGCTTCTGTTGCAGACATCCATGAGTATAATTTTCTGAGTGTTCCTGCAGCAATCAATCGTGTCTTCATAGGTATGACGAAGGAAAGTTTTCCAAAATACTAAATAGCACAATAGTAATGCTTGACAATACGTAGAATTCACAATCCTGGCATGCGAACTGTAACATTCTTCACACTTGGAACAAACTAGACTACGTTGTCGAGCACCCTTGTGGCGTACTATGTTATACAATAAACACATACAGAGATATGTTTCCCTTGCCGAAAATATAGCATTTTACACATACTCCTTTGCCCTTTCTATTAGAAAGTGCAAATTTTATATATATAGTAGGTATCCCTATTGAGACCACCTAAGGGATTCAAAACCATGGACTTATTAGGAGAATGGTCTTAATGAAGATAACATTTAATTCAGGTTAAACAAATAAGGGTCGGCATATTTATAATTTTCACATAGAAATGGTCTCCTTATGCAGGTGGGTGGTCTTACTTGAATTTTCTACTATGTATATGTATATATATATATATATATATATATATATATATATATATAAATATATATAAATATATATATAAATATATAGAATATATATATATATATATACACATATATATATATATATATATATATATATATATATATATATATATATATATATATATATATATATATATATATATATATATATATATATGCATATATATATGTGTGTGTGTGTGTGTGTGTGGTATCGCTGCGTCTGTGTCTGTGGTGCGCAATTTTCATCTGTCTGGAAGGTTTACGAGACATTTTTCTAATGTCATTTAGTTCTACCAATGTCAGTAAAACTTTCTACATTGCAATCAATATGTATACGTGCACATAAACAAAGAAGGGTTTTAGGGTTAACCCCGAAATCATGGGCGATTTAACATATGACAAAGGGTAATATTTTGTATGAAGCCAACATCTTTAAAAGCATGATACTTTTAGATAATCTACCCCTAAGCGGTTATTTCTTTTTTTGTCACAGGGTTATCCATCTCTGAAAAAAATACTATGTTTCGATGGTCTGATGGCAAACCTTATGTATTCACTGAATGGGCCAATTCTCATTTGATGGTAAAAAAGATTAACTGGGAACCAAATGCACTACCAGGTAGTAAGTGTGTGCTTATGGATGTGAATGGATGGCACGCCATACCATGTGGTAAACCATTCAATGCCACATACATCTGTGAATTTGATAAGGATTTAGGTAATTTAGCATTGTTCTGCTGTTAATACCCAGGATTACCTTTCCAAGTGTCAGGATTACGTTCTTTGCTCTAACGTTTAGAACATATGCTGGGAATATGGGAATAGAAACAAAACATAACGGATGGAAAAGTACATTTTTTGTCATTTCCTTTAAACAGCTAATGTTTTACGTTTTCTCGGTCAATCAAAAGAAAACAAACTCAATTGATAATTCATGATCCTGAAACATATATTTTTTGTGCATTTCCCCCTATTTATTATTGTGTTGTTATCGTGATGACTATTTTAGTTTATCTCTCTTTCTATATATCTCTCCCTCGATCTGTCTCACTATATATATGACATTCTGTCATGATATGACATTTTGCACGTTCCCTGCCTGTCCTATCCCATGTTCTTGTACTCACTGTAGTATCCAAACTTAAAGATATCAAAAGTGCTTGGAAGAGTAATCTGTACAATAATTTCATCAAATGTGATAAAGTAAAGGACCAATTTATTTTTGAAACCTTTATGCCACAGAAAATCTGCTAAAGGTTTGCTAGCATGGCGATTTCCAACAGTTGACAACGATTCATATACGTGGAATCGAGAAACTCTTCAGTGTAATACTTTCTTTACCTTAATGGGCCGTGGTGGGGGTAACAATTTGGAGTGTACGTAGTGGGAATAAAGGTTTTGTTCGGGAATTTTTCCGAATAAACCGTATTTAGGTATATGAAACTCGAGAAAATCTCTTTCAAGGTTAATTCGGGAAATTTAGTGCTCGTAAATATTTGCTATTGTCCATTTTGTCCTAGCTTTAGGGATGTATTCCCAAAGCAAATACATTTTTTTTTATAGAAAATGACTGATGTTACACCTTTGACACATACCGGTTTTATAATGAGACGACATTACATCTATGAAGGTATTGAGACACATTTCTGTCCGCAGACCTATTATGTAATGGAAGACTACAACGACAATATTGCGGATCATATTTGCTCAGCAGCATGTGTTTGCAATTGAAGCGATGTATTCACAATACACGTCTACTTTCACAGAACTACATGACAACACAACTATACTATCTATTGAAGGCAGAGACTGTATTGATTTCATGCACAAGTGTGCGTCAGGAGAATGTATCTGGGATTCGAATTTGTGTAATGATTATTTGGATTGTCATGACGGATCGGATGAATGGAATTGCCAAAGTAAAGGTATCGATACTAGTTTTCCAAATTCTGACTCCTCATTTGAATGGCAAAAGATTAAGTAAACACATTCATTAGTTTTTATATTTAGTACAATATACCAGCAGCATTTCTAAGTGACCACCAAATTGTTCTTCTACTCCTTGTTGATTGGTTCCATCTGAGATGATTACCCTCCAAGTTCCAATAGGTGGTCCGCTATGTTTATAGGGAAATTCAAGTGTCTGACTGATTGTCAACCTGTAAAATTATTCAATAACATGCAATGCATTTTTATCAATGGCGGGCCTCTAAGGGCAAGCTTGGCCTTTAAAGAAGTTTACTAGAGTAAAGAAACGGTAAATATGAAAAAAGTTCAATAGCAATAATAATTGTGTTTACAGCTTCACCCGACTTTTCTTGTGGAGATGGAAGTTACATTCATATATCTTCATACTGTGACCAGAACCGCAACTGTAGAAATAATGCCGATGAAAATGGCTGCAGTAAGTTTTATCACCTGCATTAACCGTGATTTGTGCCCTGTTATGGCAAACAAATTAAGTGGAAGTTGTATAATTAGTGTTACTTTGCTGCCAATGCCATGTAATACAATTTTCTGTAGCCCCATGGTCCAACAGGAATAGTCGATGTCACTTTTATATGCAGTTACTCTTTCATGGACAATCCTGCCAATCACATTGATTGCATTTTCATGGCCAGGTTCAGGTTTTATGATTGAATACAAATAAAGCTTTTTTTATGGGTCTTCATAGTTAGACAGCCTCAATTCAATATGTGCACCACGTGTCACCTATGACCTTGAATCGAGACACAGTTGCGAATGTGTGTACATGTTTCTTGTGGTTTTGCGGGTAACAGGATGTCGGTTTCCTCCCATCATGGTCATGATTCACTGCACAGCTGCAGATGAATTCAAATTAAATTGCAGTTAGGCCTTGCAGCACCACTCACCATTTATATATATATATATATATATATGTATATATATATATATATATATATATATATATATATATATATATATATATATATATATATTATATATATATACATATTTCAACACATTATTTACTATTTAGGTTTCTAACATTAAGGCTTAACCTTCTCATTGCGACATTCTCACTATGGGACCATCCCACATTGCTACATTTAATGAGCAATTTTAATAGAAAATTATATAACTTTGCATATGGGAAAGCTATCCAGCGATCAGATAATTTTATGGTATCAAACATTTACTACGAAAGGGTTTAGGTTTAGGTGATTAGATTTTGACTACTAAAAGTAGGTCTAGCTTATTAAGGTGATGTGACCCAATTGCCACCTTCATCATTGCTGTTCTTTGACAATATTCGACGGTTCATTGTAATCAGTAACTAAAAAACTAGTTTTTAATGACAAATAAAGCAGCTGGTACATACATTATAGACACTCCGGTAGTGATGTACAACATTTTAGCTTATTAAACCCACTCAGGTGGTCACCACTGCTAGTGGCACCCTATTTGAATCATCCATTGGCGTCCATTCATTTTGCGGCATTATCTTGAAAAATTCTGTTTAGACGATCAATTAACGTAGCCGTCTCCTACAAGCACAAGAAAGTGTGCTCCGAAACTTTCACTACAAGGAGCATGGAATAGTGCTTTCTATTTCTGTTGCTGAAAGTGGGCTTGTGTGGTTTGTTCAAAGTATTTTCAGCACGGAGACTGATGTGAACCACCAAAGACATTGGAAGTAAGGCTAATGCATAATTATTGCTGTTACAGCCCATGCCTGGTTGCATATAGATAAACAATGGCAATTCGAATACAGTCGCTTCCAGCATGCCACTTGCATCTGACCCAAGTCGCTTCCAGCAGTGAAAGGGTGCAAGTAGAACGCGCCATATTGAGTCATTTGTGACGCACATTTGCAACATCAATGTTCTAGGTGGCGTTGACTGAGTTCTTTTGCCTAACCTGATGCAAAAGAAGTGTCGGCAATTTTCTAAGAATCGTGCAATTTAGTCATGTCATAACTATCACTTGACTGTTAAATGTCTGGGGACTGGAGCAGGTTTGATTGAAGCTGATGTGGGCAGGGAGCTTCCAACTCTGCTCGAAATTAAGAGGCAAGCTCAAACTCCTATCTGATATAAATATGAGAACAATATGCTGATACCCGTCAAAAAGCACAATGATTATTAAGTGACTACATGTCTTTGGGTGCTAACTATCAAATGGGTATATATCACATATTTTATTCCTTTTTTTGAAAGATATTGAACGAAATACTAATTTTGTTTGGCATTTTCTAAACTGTATAAATAATTCTTTTGAATTTAATATACATGATCATAGCTGTTATACAATGCAGTAAGTGGAAATAATGTTTCATTCCATGCACATATTGTGGTGTAACACAAAAATTCATTAGCTGTGTGATCTTTCATCCAATACCTTCAACTGGCTCGATTTTCACCATCTTCGAGTGGCAATAAAAGATACATTGCACTTATTACCTTGCACACGAAGGAGCTCTGCCCATACCAGGTCCATCACGCGAAAACTACACAGTAATTCCACATGTATATAGGTTAGATAGGGACAAGTTCGCTTAAGTAGAGTAAATAGTTCGGACTGTGGAATAGGGTAATGACTATTAGAAAGTGGTTCTGGGCAAAAAGACACAAATACAAAAGTGCTCCTTTCATAGAAAGTACGTGGGAGGCATGAGAAAGCATGATACTGATCATTCAATGTACGAAGAACAATTCAGAAAATTTGTATTCTGTTCGATAATGTTGGCGCAAAAAACCAAGGATTTGGAATTTATTAGGGCAGGTAAACCATACAAATATGATAATGTGCACTAGCTACCTTGTACCCCATCAGTTGGGTACACACACACACACACACACACACACACACACACACACACACACACAGAGACATATATATATATATATATATATATATATATATATATATATATATATATATATATATATTCCTTTTCATTTAAGGTTACCAATTATGCAACTTCGCAGAGTACCGCTGTGGTCATGGGAAATGTATTCCAGCAGAGAAGCGGTGTGATTTTGAAAGAGACTGTTTAGATGGGTCTGATGAAGAGCTATGTGGTAGGTCCGTACTCTCTGCCGCATGTAGTGTTTCGATTTTCTACTCAAACTGACCACAAAAAGACTATATACATATATATGATACAAGAACAGGCTAAATGTGTCGTCCATGAGGCTCCATAAGTTGCTTGGTGGTAAGAAAACTATATGAAGAAGGCTCGAGTTAAAGTGCCATGCACCATACGTTTTTTGACTGAAAGGTATATATATATATATATATATACATACATATATATATATATATATATATATATATATATATATATATATATATATATATATATATATATATATATATATATACCTTTGAGTCAAAAAACGTATGGTGCATGGCAATTTCATTGTCTGTATCAGGGACAAAAGCGGTTTTTCTGCTATTGCCAAATGGTATGACCTGTAAACTCATTTCTATTTTCCAGATAAATATGACCTGGCTGTTGCATTCAATTGCTATGACGGATCATCTGTTCCAAGGAGGTATATGTGTGATGGCATTGCCAGCTGTCCAAGTAACCCACCAGAAGACGAAGACTTCGTAAACTGTATGTTCAACTTAGTAGCCAACATGCGAGCTAACAGAGTATATGTAGTGTTATCATTTTGTAATTTTGACTGATTCATGTTTAAGTTATTTTAATAGGTAAACGTAAAGGCAAAAAGCCCCAATATTTAATCGATCTATAGTACTGTAGATTTTAATGTTAGGATAAATATTTATTGTCAAAAAAGGATGAAAATCATGCACTTATCATTTGAAAATGTAAGCTAAGTACCACCATGCTTTAGAATTTGACGTTTGGTAAAAAAAAACTTATCTGATGCAACTTTCCGTTGACATTATTTGCTGTTTAATATCCACAAAAAGTACAAATATCAGAACCAACTATCATGAGTTATCGGATATCCACGTTGAACTTAATATTGGAATCAAACTTAACGATCAGGAAATGCAAATACGTTGGATCTTCTTTTCATTGCTGTAAGTCATATGACGTCTAACATGCCACTAAGTTAAAATGCAACACCTTATTCCATAGGGAAAGCTGGCTAACAACAACTTGAGGATGTTTGATGTTTAATTTTCACTTAACTTACAGATCTTCATTAAAGAGTGCAAACAATATTGCTGCGACAATTTGGATGTATTCGCATATTTTCCAGCTTTTTTTCTGACTAAGCCAGCAGGACAACATTCACAAAAATCAAAAGAATGAATTTATGTGTATTTTTTTTCTATGCGGACATAGGATAAGGGAAAATAAAATATATATGGAAGTTAATTTTATTGATGCTTCCCTAACCTATAACCTATAATGTGCCGCATAAGGTATGCTTCTTGTCGTGGAGCTAATTTACCAATCTGCATCAAGTACACCCATATCTGAAACGTACACTGTGTTTTTTGCATGTATCTAAGCATTTAATTTCATTTGACTAAATTTTTTTTTCTTTCGCTTGAGTAATTTTCCTTTTGTCTGGTGCCGTTACATCATGTCAATGTACAATTATTATACATACAGGTACAGTGTGGTGCTTGGGAGACTGTATATGCAGTCGAGTAAGGGTAGCCCAAAAATACAGTCACAATTAGAAAAGATTGCTAGAAACTATTATGATTATCAAATGTAATCTTTTAAAATGTTCTATGTATCAAAGTACGTGTAAAATTTTGAATGCTGTGGCGGGTGGGGTGAGTGTATCTGTGTGTGTATTTTAGGCAAGGGTACTAGCTCATCTGGATTCCAATGCAAATCAGCAACATACATGATCAATAGCTCCTTGGTTTGCCTGTATGACACTGATTACCTTGGAAACTACAGAGGATGTCGCGATGGCTCACATCTAGAGAACTGTGGTGATTTTTATATACTTTTATGATTGGGGTACACTTGAGCTTGGCTCTTGCATGCGTATCTTAATGAAAGCTGGTATGTACATATATATATGTATGTATATATATATATATATATATATATATATATATATATATATATATATATATATATGTGTATATATATGTGTATATATATATATATATATATATATATATATATATATATATATATATATATATATATATATATATATTTATATATATATATTGTGGCACGTTGTTTCATTTGCAGAAAGCAAATGAAACAACGTGCCACAATGCATTCCATGCCATAAAGCTACGAAACCAGATTCAGCTTATAAAGGAGCAAGGCAAAACTGTACCTTTTAACGTCTCAGCAACAAGACGAAACAAGTGCATCGTTCCATTTTATATATATAGACAATATTCTGTGAATGCACCTTTTTCTTTCGTGGCTATTTACAAAGCACTTTCATTTAAATTCCACTTCTGTTTCTAGATTGGCAGCAACCAAGTCCAGTCACTCTACCACTAAATTCACATTTTTTTGCAGCATTCATTGAAAAGCAAATATCTTTAAAAAAAGAACTGTAGCTCAGTATTTTGCGAAGGTAACTTATTTTTCCGAAATACGATAGTAGGGAACCATCATAGAATTTTGAGCGTGGCAGCAAGGTGGCGCTAAACTGTGACACCATTGGAGCAATGTACCCAAATTTTGCGAGGTTTTATATATTGTGAGAGCAAAGACAAAAACAAGTATACTATATGCAGATTAATAACTGCGCATTTTGATTTGGGTTTCAAAGTCAAATTTTGAAAACGCGTGTTTTCGTGATCTCCTACTAATTCTGTATTCTGTGGTTTTGTTCGTCATATAGTCCTATTATCTCTCTAACAATTTATATAGGTTTCCCTGACTGCACTGAGTTTTTGCTTCAATTTCAATATTAAATCGCATCGTGACATCAGATATTGAAGATTCATTGCTAAAACTAGCTCTCTATAGATTGTCAAATTTATTTGAAACTATGGGAAATCTTGTGCCTCTAAATGTGTAATGTCAAATTTTTCACCTTGTAAATGTACACAAAATCAACGATTAACAAACCGGAGATTGGCCATATGTCACTTAACTTCTTTACACCAATCAAGATTTGGCCAAAATCCCACGTAGGTCTCCTCTGTCTTAATGTTTGATTTGCCTAGAAGGAGCTTGAAGTTACTCTCTGGTTTGAAAAAAAATGCTGTTTCTACAGTTGTTTCCATGTTAAAACGTACCTTAGTCAAAACGTACCCTCCTTCAAAAGTACCCAGGGTATGTTTTTTACTAGTAAAAAGTACACTGTAAATGTGCTTATTATTTGTTTTTCAATGAGGATTGATTATTATGTGCCAGAATGTGTCGACATTGAAAGTGACTTGTAAGTTTAAGATGTCCAAAACTATGTACGTGCCTATCCAAAGAGGCACGGCAAACCCAGCTTTTCCGAGCAAACCCAATAATGTCACACTTTGCTTTTGATACTTTTAATTGCACAATATATATTGTTTTGTATGATTCTCATGTACCTTTTGTGACCCCCCCCCCATGGAGGTGGGGGCGGTGGAGGTTATAAAATCATCATTAATTCAGTCTTGATATTTGATTCCGCCCCCCCCCCCTTCAACTTTCTCTTTTCTCGGGGCAACAACTTTCAGGCTTCAGTTATCAAAAAATGTCAATCTTGAAAATGTCAATGTAGGGGCTATGATGATATCACTGGCTACCTAACCTTTACTTTTACTTTCTATCTAACCGGGCTATACATTGGAGATGAAAATTAGATGAGGTCTCGAAGTATTGGGGGGGGGGGGTACTCCCTGCGCCCCCACCTTCCCTTGACTTAGACACTGAAAACTTAAAATGGTTTGGTATTATCACATTTGCAATACAAAAAAGGAATAAAATAAAACAAAAAGCAAACCGCCTGATAACCATGACGACATAATCATTTTGCTTGTTCCAGACTCTGCCGACTTTAACCCCGTCCTGCTCATATAAATTGACCATTTCACCTATAAAACTATATATGTTTATAATTGTATGGATGTCTAGGTTTGTGAAAACATAGCATCGAATTAATTTAGAGATTTGTTCAGACGTTTTACGCTGCTTTGTGACTGGGCATAGATTCACAAGTTCAGCTCGTTCCCACAATAATCAATTGTAAGATCTGCAAACTATCTGAAACGATGAAAGAGACCACTCCCCAATAACCGAATTTTTGTTTAGGGGTACAATTTATTTTATACAATTTTGTAGAATTTTGAAGTTGGTACTATGATGTTATACAGTTTCTTCATTTTTTTGGAGCTCGAAAAGCCACAGATGGAACAGTTGAAAGGCCAAATAAAACAAAAAAAAAAAAAAAAAAAAAAAACAAAAACAAAAAAAAAAAGGTTCCTAAGTTAGACATTTATCTTGCTTTACCTGGTTATTTTGAGAGGATATATCTATCTGTGTTTGATTGACGTCATTTTAAAATTTGATTGATCTTGTGAAAATGGAGTTCCAAGAAAACCGCTTTCAAAGGTCATGGCTCTGATTTTTACAAAGAACAGACCGTCGTGTGAAAGTACCCCATTACCTCCAATCGAATTTTTCAGTACGAGTGGAGTAAATAAGAATTTTCTACTTTGATGTGTTATTCCAAAGAAACATTGTTGTTTTGTGGAATAAAAATCAACTTTTTTATCTCACATTTTGTAAAGCCAGACACAATGTTGTTTTTAGCGCTGTGGTTTCAAATGCCGCTTTCAAGGATCAAAGGGAGGACATAAAGCGATCACGAGGTCACCTGACCATGGCCCTGACAACACACTGTTTCAAAATGGCAGCCGGCAATTGGGCCCACGTGTGGTTTGACAGTTTGTTTTGCCATATTTACCTGGGTGGCAGGCTTTATAATCTGAGATTGTTCGACCTGGGCCAGCCTGTATACTGTCAGTGTGCGCCACAAGGCAATTGTTTAATTATTTGCGCCACAAGCAATATGTAGCCTTGAACATGCGAGGGCGTTTTTGTATCAAGTTTCACTGAAAGTGACCACCAGAAAGTTTGTCACAAATTACATGATTAATATTGCTGTGCAGTGTCCAGGTCAGTCTACCCAAATGTTAGGCACCCTTGGAGATGTAAAATGTCTAGCCTTATACTTTAGTACGGTTATCAACATGGTTATCAACAGATTACAAGAGTCTGCATGATCATGGCCATGATTTACCGTAACATCCCGTATTTTTTTCTGTCATGCGTCATAGATTGTACTCGTACCTGGCTCTGTGTTACAGACTTGTTTCATTTGAACTTTTTAATGAAACTAACTTTGAGTTCATTGTTCCAATATTAATGTGTCAAGTCGACATATAGCGATCACTCAGAACGATAACAACACAGTCGTCATTGTGTTTGTAGGGGCCTCGTTACTGAGTTGTGATGAATCTACGTATTTTCCTTTGTTTCTTTCCTTCACAACTTTTCCCTCGTGACTTACTCTGCGTTCACTATCAGTTCAATTCAAGTCTTTTTGTGAAACTACAAAGTAAAAGAAAAATAGGTCTTAGATCAAGTTATTTGTACGTGCAAGCGCCGTGTTCATCCTCTGATTTGGGGACATGCTGGGAGCACACGGGTTTAGACGCATTTGATTGCATAGTGCGTGTCACGTGACTGAACTTCCCTGGATGTAACAGCGATAAATTTTACACGAATTTTTAGGGATATCCCATGAATTCTTTATTTTTAACCGATTAGAGAGCTTGTTACGTAAAGAGACAAACTCCTGAGCTTTCCAGCAGTATAAAATATCATGGCGGTCGAAGAGATTATTATCATTCAAATTGCAACAAAAATGGGCAGTTGTTAGATTTTTATCCTTGTGAGAGGGAAATAACCAGTCGCAAGTATTGATGTTTCCCTACAATAAAATTTACACGCTTGCAGATAAATAGACAATATGGGTGAACGGGGAGCTGATGAATGCTGGCTTGCGGTGCCATCAAATTCACTCGCAAACGATGGCAACTGATGTTCAGATCATGTTCAAATGTACTCCCGTACAACTAGCAAAGGGTGCTGCTGGGAGTTATGAAATATCAAATCCACCGATTCATTTCAAATTAAGTTGTAAAATGTTCCTCAGGTTTCAAAGCTGGTGTATAGTTTGCGTGAGTATGCGCAATGTTAAAAGCCCAAAGCGGCCCGACTGTGAAATACACATGCAGTGGTTTATTGTCCCCCGCTGCCTAACTATCACTAAGCTAGATCGCTATCAAATGATCCTATTGCCGCAAAGATGATCGACCTGGCGATAAGGCCAGAGTGGTCTCTCCTTTAGGGCAGCCTTCTTGGTTAGCCCAAAATGGCTGAAATCACATATATACCCCAGTGAACATTATCAATTTGATGGCTCACAATAGCTTATAAAGCATTAAATTCATTAGAAAACACGGTAATAATGTCCATTGTTTACTGAAGCAAGGTGTTTTATCCTGTTAAGTTTTGAGAAGCTTTGAAGTCGGAACGATGGAGCCTTGTCAAGTTGACCAGCTGCTGTGACGCAGTTCACGCTCCACTTAGATAAATACATCATGGAAAAATACCTCTAGATCACTAATAATGACATAAATCACTGTAACAGCAAAAAGAAAGTTAGTGAAGCGGCACTAGTTCCTTTGGTGTGTCTCTCTTCGACTGATATGTACATCGAATCAAGCGTGCCGCCATTTCCCCTTTTTCGTTGTCAGGGGCCGGTTGTTACTCACTAGATGCATCGGGACATAATGTGTCTCTTAGTGTGTAAAAGTAATCTGTTTTCAGATTCCTGTTTTATCACAAATTCACAATTTTCAGGATAGCAGTTACACAAAAAGCGTGTTTACCCACCTGTTAAATAGTGACTGCAGTTAGCATCTGGTGCATACATTACAGACTCCGCTTTGTAGCCTCTAGCCTATTTTGTTTTTTCATTCAAGTATTTAACGTAGACAGTAGCCTCGGTTGCCTCAGCCCAAATTACGGCACTCCCTTCAATTGAAGCATGTGATTATACATGGAATGGGGAGGGGGGGGTGTAAGACTTATCCATCTGAGATTTCTTGTATACGTGTTTTGACCCTCGATTTGTTGGTCCTGCTTTAGATTTCTCTTAGACAATAGTAAATTCAATAGAGGACAAAAAATTTGGTATCAACATTTTATATTCTCGAAAACATTACAATAGGCCTACAAGCCCAAATTGATCTGTTAGGTCTAAGTCTTCATTAGTAGCGGCGGTCTAAATACTTTCACGCCACCACTGTCTAGTCTGAAAATGAGTCTATGATTGCACCTTGAGCACAGTCACAGGGTCTGCAACTTGCATAATACAACTCGTCTGGCCGAACTGTCCCTGGCAGGATGGTATGCATCTCAAATGACAAGCAGATACTTTTGGCCATGAGATGGCCATCCTGTGAAATCAGAGATGTTGTGTAGAGTTACTGTAATCATCAAAATTTTTCTTCTATAGCTTTGCTGATTGACCCATTTGATTACCATCCGATAAAGTACTGCAGGAAAAAAACATCTCGCCGCATGCAAAGTTGGTCTACATTTCTTTAATAGCACATACCTTAAATTTTGTTCCATCTCTTTTTTTTCTTTCAGAAAACTGATACAATTTATTGAACTCTTTGTCCTCTATGCCCATGAGTAGTCTTGCTTAAAACCCTTTCTTAAGTCATTTGTTATAATACAAAAAAGCTAATAATTATTATAAAAATAAATCATGGGAGAGTCAAAGTGTCAAGCCAGAAGAGGCCAGGCCGCAAAGTGGTCATCACGTTTGAAAGGTTCTTCAGCTTTGCGGTCATGACTTGGAAACCTTTTATCATATTCTTCTGCAGCTTTCACTGTATAGAATACAAGGGCGTGTCTTCTTCACAAGTGTGTTGTCAATTATTTTCAAAACCAGTGGGCTGAATTTTATCGGAAATGACTTAACTAATGCCCAATGTAACTGTTATATAATGAACGCCACTATAAAGTACATTCTTCCAACCTAAACATTCTGCAAAGAGCCAAACAGAACTGATTCCAAGGACAATGTATATGGTGCTGAAGAAAAGTACGTGCAGTCATAGACCCATCTGGATAGGCATCCAGAATGAAATATGAATTTCGTTCCACTGTGCCCTGATCTCTACCGTCAATATCTTTTACAATACAAGAGTGTTGCAGATTGACGTGAGAAGGTACATATAGTAGGTTAAATATTATACAAATGTTTAAGGATTTTCACGGAAGGCCTCGACTAACACATCCACCATTGGTCACTTTTTTTTCTGATTTCGGGCTGGTTCCTGATTTAAAGAAAAGTCAGCATCTCTGTTAAAAAAAGGCCGTACATTAGGATGAGGCTTTGGCAAAATAGTATTATCTTAATGAAAATAACTTGGGCCTACACGTCTACTTACCTCAGATTCGAGTAGCTGGTGGTTTGATCAGCATCAACTCGATGTAGCCTATATGGCATAGTGCAGTTCCAATGGTGATCTTGGAACCGTTCTCTGTCTATACATGTGTTGACCTACTGTCTTTCTAAGTTGTAATACGAACGAATTCGGAAGGGAGCATCGCCTCAATTATACATGTTGAGCGTTTGATTTGGCTTAAGCTCTTTGAAGATTCCACAAGAATGATAAAGTTCTAACACCTCCAGTTTGGTTTGCATGGGAGTAACAACAAAAGTAGTACCTACTCATGTGTCAGCCAAATCAACGAAACTTTTCAGGCTACTACTCAGCTATTCCAGATTGTGGTTTATCATTTTTTCAGAAGAGTCATCCGGGTACATAATAGCGACCTTTCGTAAATGAACACGATGTTAAATAACACCCCAAATTAATATTTTTCACAGTTATTGACTGTTGTTGTTTTGTTTCAAGTGTTTTAGGTGTGTATCCCCATTAATTCTACCACAAAGAACTATAATGACCACTGCAAAATACAGAAGCATAGGTGGCCTACTTGCAGATAGAGATTTTTTTTATATTGGTTTAATAACGCTATATTTAGTTAATCTTGGTAATCAAACAGGAAAAAGGAGCACTGATATAGGTTATCAAAACATGCGAAAGACAACATTGTAATATACATGACACATGTATACGATAAGATAATAAACTAGCCGAAAACCATTAATAACGGTATTTCAGTACAAGCATTCTATATAATCAATTTCCTAGTTTTTGGGCAACAGAGTATTTGTTGTATACCGCTTTTCAACTTTATTTCGCATGCCCTGACGGGAAAAGTCTTCATATGGCGAAATTTGAGTATAATGATCACATATGGCTGGAATTCTAATACCCTTGTTCTACATATCAACTTAAATCAATAAAACACTAAAATTAGAAGAATATGCCGATCAGTAAAACTGTAAAGCATCAAACGATAGCAGAGTGTGGCACAAAGGCTTACTCCATAAGGTACATATCATTGGCATCCAAGGTAGCATTCTCGCCTGGTTCAAACGTTATTTAGAATGCAGACGTCAATGCGTTGTCGAAAACGGCCAATCTTCATCTTAGAAATACAACAGAGCAGGCGTACCTCAAGGTTAAATTCCAGGACCACTACTCTTTTTCATTTACATCAATGATGTTGCGTCCATTGTAGAATCGAACATAAGACTCTTTGCAGAGGACACTTCTCTCTTTGTCACAACCGATCACTGTGACCAAGACATTGCAACTCTCACATTAAATGGAGCTCTCTCGGCAATTCCTATTTGGGCCAAACAATGGTTCATAAACATGAATGAAACTGAAACTTTTTGTATGTGCTGTACACGTTCCTCTGCCCCAAGCAAAAATCCTTTGTTCCTAAATGGTACCCCTGTAAAAGACACCGAGTGTCACAAACATCTTGGAAAACTCTATCCTCGGACTGCCGATGGACAAAGCATCTCGAAGACGTTTACATGAGAGCTATGAAAAGAGTCGACTGCCTACTTGGCATGAAATATATGTTCGACAGAATGCAGTTAGAAACGCTAAATATAGTGCTGATAAGACCTTTCTTGAATACAGCGACATTCTCTGGGACAACCTTTCCTACACGTGCTCTGATAAGCTAGAAAGAGTTCAACAGGCTGCTCCACGTGTTGTTACAGGTGCCACTATAAACTACAGCTCTCATTTGCTGTACGAAGAAACTAAATGGGAAAAATTACAAGAGCGTAGAGAAAAACACAAACTAATTCATTTCTATAAAATATTGCACGGATTAACACCCAAATATTCTAGCAACAGAATCCATAAACGCGTAACAACTGGCTACGGCACTCGTACTAGTGGCAAAATACCCTTACTTTTCTACAATTCTGAACAGAGAAAGAAATAGTTTTTCCATCTACAATCAAAGCATGACGAGACTTGGACCGCAATACCCAAAACTCCAATTCATCAGTTTTATTCAAAAGCGGACTTAACAGAGAAGTTGAACAAGTTCCTACTTATTTTTACGGTGGAAATTGGTTTTCACAAATTCACCATACCCGGATGCGTTTCACCTGCAGTCCTTTGAACAGTTTTCAATCTCGATGTACTTCTATCAATAGACCACAGTGTTCATGTGGCGCACTGTTTGAAAACATCTCTCACTTCTTGTTACATTGCCTCCTTTATACTCAACTACGGACGCAATACTTTGAACCCCTACACTTAGGTAATAAACTATCTACAGCCATTTCACTTGAAGGTGACCCACTGAAAAGTGTTCATTTGAATCACACAGTATTACCTCTCCTTTCTTTCTCCCTCCCCCTCTCTTCCTGCCTTTCTTTTTTTCCTATCTTTACCTGCCATTTATGTGTCTTACATTGTGAATATAATTTCGAGCACATCAGTCGTTGGTTTCGCAAATGTACATTGTGTAATTATGCAGAAGGATTCACATACGCTTTATCAAGCTTGTTTCCAAATCCATTTTGAAGTGAAATAAAATATGTTTAAACCAGACGATGACAACTTTAGCCTGCATTTCTAAGTGTACCACGAAAACTCTTGTGCGGTGTAGAGAACTCAGGCATGTTCTTCAGCATGACCAATTGTCTGTTCTTCCAAAGTGGACGTACAGCAAAAAGGATTACTTGGCCATTTGACACCCACCCACATACACATCCGTTTTGGCCATTTTGACACCCACCCACACACACACACATATGTATGTACATTTAGTTTAGTTTGATATGGAAAACAAAAAAATGCGAGTCCCTGGTGCTGGATTTCACATGAGGGGAAGCGGACGGTTCTGAGATTGGATTTCGACCAGAAATATCATGTTGTGATAAAGGTTATATGTTTATTTATTTTGACCATAAGTTACAAAGGAATCTCTGATGTATTTCAAGAGAGATTGTGTGGTTTTTGAGGCTAAACACAGCCTGGCGTCTGTACGCACAAGGTTGCGATGAGGGGGTTACCGCCTGGCCCCCTACCCGGACTGCCAATGTCCCTCTTGGTAACATCGCGGGGTTTGCTTTCATCATATCTGAACAATTCCACGAAAACATGTCAAAAAGTTCTACAAAACTGCTTTTACCCACTATATGTTTCATGCGTAGTAACTTGGAGAGAATAAATATATGCAAACCCCGACTTGTTTTTAGCTACACTGACAAAGACATCCGACTGTATATAGCATTCACAATAACATACAATTTTACGGGTTTCAATACCGTAACTTTTGAGATCCATATCCATAAACATACATTTATATATTTCCCACATAAATACACAACTATCAAGAACAAATGCGACATATTCATAGCATAGCTTTATACATCTTTAGACAGTGCTTTTGTCCAATCAGTTTCAATATTGAATGGTGACATGTCCTGTCTACAGGCCCTTGAGCTTTTTATTTTGAAAAAAAAATATTTTAAAAGCCCTATAACAGAAAAATGACACCACTGAAAAAATAAAAAATAGTACAAAAATAAGAACATTTACAGGGTACATGTTTGTTCGTAAAAACGTACTCTGGTCAAAAAATAAAAATACCCTAGGTGCATTTGAAGGATGGTCCGTTTTGACGGGGACCCCCTGAAGTTACCATGAGGGCACTATCTAACGATACCCTTTTGAGCAGCATGGCCCAACTGTGCAATTAAACCGCGCTCTCAAGCGGTAACGTTTGTACTACGCGCTCATAGCGCCACCTAGCGTTTTGAAAACGTCTATTAACAATAGGATAGTACAAAAGAAATAAGACATGCTACAGATAATTACATAGCTCCACTATCTGGCATATATTTTAGGTGTAGGTCACATACCTACCTTTTCTGGGAGATGCAAAACCACATATTCCCGAGCATAACAAACATTTCGCAGAGAGTAGTATACCGTTATGAGGATAAAAACCACTAATGACAACATAAAAAGTTTTCTGTCAGAAAATCTATGGAGCTACTTCACTGTGCCACAGTAGAAAATGCTAGTTTTTGTTGAATTATATGTTGTGTATTCCACAATTTTCATTTAAACCCATAAAAAATAAATGTTTTGAGAAAGATGACATCTTGATATATGTAAAAGCAGCATTTTTGTCATTCTTCAGTCACTTAATTATATTTAATTTTCAAATTAATTTTTTTTTCATTTTTTGAGTATAAACACATATCTGGATAAACAAATATTTTTGATCAAAGAATGGGCAGAGCATATTGTTGGCTACAAAACCGTTTTTTTTTTTTTATAAAGGGTTTAGTTCTTATTTTAAAGCTTTTGAAATTTTATCCATTTTTTTAAATTTCAATTATTGATAACAGATTACCTAGGCCCTTTTAAACAAATCTTACATACGGACCCAGGTGCCAGCTGTAATTTGATATTACAAGCTAGCTTGTGTGTTAATATGTGAACATGCTACTTTTATTTTTGTGTAAAATTGGCAACTTTTAATTGGAATCAAAATAATAGGATTGAAAAGGTTAAATCTGATATTCAAAAGTAAATTAAAATTTAGACACATTTTTTTCTTTCAGAAAGCATATGCTTCTGATAGTCTTGCATGGAAAACAAATGAAATAATGATATAATTATGCCTGAAAGTCACAAAGCGCACTAGCCCGTTATTTCATAAGTTGATGTGTTTTCTTGATAAAACCAAGACCTTTGAACATTGTATCTCACCTATTGTTATATACTTGTGCTATTTCAAGTGTCAGTGCATCAAATGTTGGTTGGCCACTCTTTCGAATTTTTATCGAAATTCAAAGGGAGCCTTAGTTCTCACCTAGAGAAGAAACAAAAAAAAAAAAAAAAAAAAAAAAAAAAAAAAAAAAAAAAAAAACCAAAAAAAAAAAAAAAAAACAAAGAAAAAAAAAAAAAAAAAATGCAGTGAAACCTGGTGAAGAAATTAAAAACTAGGAGTCCCTAGGAGTGTTCTTCTGTGATATCAAAGCAGTAGAGTGAGTGGCTTCAGAGATTTTTCAAGATTTGACAAAAAAATTACCCCAAAAAACCAAAACCAAAAAAAAATCTAAGCCAAAAAAACAGAACAAAAAACCAAAAACCAAACAAAAAAACCAAACCAAACAAAACAAAACAAAACAAACAAACAAACAAACACCCCCCCCCCCCAAAAAAAACCGTACACACACACGCACAAAAAAAAAGTCACTGGAGCATGAGGAATTGAACAAACTTGGTAGAGACCCACCCAAGGTACATTGTTGCCATGTTTTGAGGTCAACCTGGATGACAGGTTTGCAGAAGAAGTCAAGAATGTAAATAAGTGTAAGAATGCCCATTGACTTGCATAGTAATCAATAGCAAAGGTGCATTTACCAACAAGTACCCGAATTGAAAAAAAAAAAAAAAAAAAAAAAAGGGGAAAAATTAGAAATCCGCAGTATTCCCACCCAGTGAACACCTTTATTTGGCCAATCCACAATGAACATATCCGCCAAGTTTCAGCTTTATGTGAGTGATGGTTCTTGAGAAGAAGTCGAAAGTAGCAATAACACACAAAGAATCATAAAATTAAACAAACTCGCAGCGCCACCTGGTGAACAAAGTTAGAACTAGGAGTCCCCAGGAGTGTTCCTTTGTGATATCAAAGCAATCGGGCGAGCGGTTTCAGAGGAGAAGATTTTTTTTTAGATTTGTTCCCCGTCCCCCCCCCCCCCAAAAAAAACTACTGGACCATGATTAATTGGAGAAACTTGGTAGATACCCACCCAAGGTACGTTGCCACCAAGTTTTAAGTGAATCTGTTTGACAGTTTTTGAGAAGAAGTGGAAAATGTGGATTTTGGATGGACGACGACCGATGATGACCTGCCCTCCTAAAAGCTCTGCTGACTCATCAGCTGAGTTGAGAAATAAATATTTAAAATATTTTGCAATACCATATTCAATTGTAGATACGGTTGACGTAAGCAGAAATTTGAACTATTATTTTGTTACTTACTTATTGACATATGTTCATGATATTCAATGAATAACAGGACCCAATTTGTCTGGTACATCATCGTATGACATGGAAAACACATTTAAGATGAAAGCGTTATTATAACACTGATGGTGACTAAATTGAAGCATACTGATCTGTACCCAATGGGAACATGTGTGTATATTTGGGAACTCACACTCATATAGGTGATTCTGTCAATTTCGTTACATTGCAGCTAATTTTATTTGTCCGGGGTCCTACATCAAGTGCCCTGGAAGCTATTGTGTACCTGTTAGTAAAGTGTGTGATGGAAAATGGGATTGCCCAGTCCAACAGGATGAATATGGATGTGGTGAGTCACTGTGGGCACACAGGGACTGTGCATTTTACACAAAACAATTTATTCTTTTGACACAAGAGTCGCAGGTGATGCATATGTATATCACAGTTACTTCAAAAAGTATAAGTTGTAAACGTGTTGGTCTTGTCTTTCCTCTACATTTCAAAACATTGTGTTAGTATTTATCGCTTTTCAGATTTTAGTTATCATTTCTATGACCATTTGTTTAAGGGTCGTATATATTTTATTTTCAGGCATCCGGTACACAGCATATGAAGGTGCGATGTCTGATATCTTTAAAATATTGTAACTTCTGTTTGCTTTATAGAACAGATCTTTTTAAGTAGCTATTTCTATCATAAGGTCTCAACCATTTGGCAATATTTTATCTAACAGATCAGTACAAGTGTGAGGGCATGTACAGATGCTAAAGGCAGAAGAACTGCATTGTTTTGGAGCAGGTGTGTGACACAGTTGTACACTGTGAAAATGGAGATGACGAAGAGCTCTGCGGTATCGTATGTCCAAGGCAATGTTCGTGTGAAAGAGCTGATTTCAACTGCAGTCATATTGCTTCACCCGATGTACCATCATTGCTTATGAACTTGGGAAAAGATGCAAGGAGAATAATATCTACCAACAACAATTTAACGGAACTGGGACAGCTGTGGAAATATCTGCACCTGTTTCAGTTGAATTTGTCCTATAATAATATAACAAAAATATTGCCAGGTATATTCTCCTTTGCAAAAAATCTGCGAAAACTTGACCTCAGTGATAACTGTCTTCTGAGATTAGACAGTAATACATTTCTTGGTCTTGGTCGTCTTGACACCCTAAACATTGAAAGGAATCCATTCCTAGCAGTGATCGAAGATGGTGCTTTCAAAGGACTAAATTCATTGCACAATTTACAACTCATTCACCACGCATTTGGAAAATTACAAAATAATCAGTTTCGTGGATTATCGTCCTTGAAAAGATTACTTTTGCAATGGGACAAAATTCATACTGTCGAAGTTGCAGCATTTGATGATTTACTCCTTTTGGAGGAGCTGGATTTGTCTGGCAATGACATTATTCATTTTGACAAATTTATTTTCTCTAAGCTCACAAACATGAAAAAGTTGGTTAGCTCACATTTTAAGTTTTGCTGCATTGCACCGGCTTCACTAAACAAGTGTCTGCCAAAAGCTGACGTGTTTGCAAGCTGCTCAGACCTGATGGCTAATGGAACGCTGCGAATTTCACTCTGGATAATGGGAATTTTGTCTCTCATCGGGAATTGTCTTGTTATTGCTTTCAGAGCCAGGTCTACAGTGCAGAATCAAGTCCATTCATTTTTTATATCTAACCTAGGAGCAGCAGATATGGTTATGAGTGTTTATCTTTTGACCATAGCTGGGGCTGATCTTACATATAGAGGACGCTATATTGAACAAGACGAAAAATGGCGTTCTTCGCCAATTTGCACCCTAGCTGGAGAAGCAGCATCGACTTCAGCTCTAGCATCACTATTTATGCTTTTGGTCATTACCTTAAATATATTTCATGTCATAGTATTTCCTTTTAGTGACACCAGATTGCGAAAGGCAGGAGCTGTAGGTTTGGTACTTGTAATATGGCTTTTGGCTTTCTTTATTGCAATGTTCCCTCTTATATATGATCCTTATTTTATGGGAAAATACTATGGGCGTTCCACAGTTTGCCTACCACTGCATATCACATCAGAAAAATACACAGGATGGCTGTATTCTTTTCTGTCTTTATCTTTAATACCAGCATTTGTTACGGTAATACTACTGTTATCTTATGCTTGTATGTACATATCAATTAAAAAATCTGGTGCCTCTGCAAGAAAGAAGTCATCACACAATGTCCGCATATTTCGTCAAATGGTTTTAATAATTCTGACCGATCTTTGTTGTTGGATGCCAATCTCTACCCTTGGTAAGTGAAAATTAGAAAAATGGTTTGTGGGGCTTGAAAGAAATACCAACACAAACAGGCTCAGATAATAAAAGCTGCTATCAACGCAAACGAGATTTCAGCCTCCCGGACCCAAATGATGATTATGATGATAATTATAATAATAATAATAATAATAATAATAATAATAATAATAATAATAATAATAATAATAATAATAATAATAATAATAATAATAATAATAATAATAATAATAATAATAATAATTATTATTATCATTATTATTATTATTATTATTATTATTATTATTATTATTATTATTATTATTATTATTATAATGAAAGGAAAAATAAATAAATAATAAAAAATAAAACAAAAGCCACGACATTCCAAATTGCAAGTCTGAATTTGCAACTTTGTCAACCTATATTAATGCTAAGCTATCAAAGAATTTAGTTTTCCACGTAAATGCCCACTAAATGGATATCAAATACAAACCACTTTAATTGAAAAGACTTTTTTTAGCATAACCTTTGTTTTATTAATACAATCTTGATAATAATTTTGATCAAAAGTTGTGCAGCAAGTATTTTTTGAAATGCTGATTATTGACTACAATCACTTAGTAGCCTTAGTCAAGTACATTGATAATGATATGATAAGCACAGTGTGCACTGCTAGGATTCTATGCAGCTCTTTTTATAGTGTCTTCCAAGAAGCATAAGAACTCAATAAAATTGAATTGGTTTGATATATCATCTGAGGCAATCTAAAAATTATAGAGTCTCTTGAAATGTAGTTTTCATGTTGGTAAAAATTTCATCTAAATTAAAGGTCCCAAAATAGGGAAGGACAGTTTCTTAAGTTTCCAGAAACCTCCACTACACGGCGCGAGTCATCGTTTTCATCTGGGTACTCGCCTGCGGGTGAACATTGGCCTTGACAGATTTGCAAACACTGCGATAACATTGTACGTATCGGCAATCAAAGTGCCAAAAATGTTCCTTTTCACATAATATATCTGCTGATAAATTTTACACACACGAAAGATAAGATTGTATTATAGCAGAGCATGAATGCATTTGTTCGTATGTTGTGTTAAAAAAGTGAAAAATCCATTTGAACCGCGGTGACCGGGAACCCGCATTCTGCTTGTTAGTTACATTCCTGCGTAGCGCCACTCGACTATGTGAATGGTCGAAAGAAATGCAATAATAAAGAATATTCTTCGACAGTTATTAAGATAATGCAATGATCACATATAACAAATTATCGACAAAGCACATAATATGGACTCAACAGCATGAGGATTTCGTAAGACTCCTGTTGCAAGGATTTTATGTGACCCGGTTCATCGCGGACGATAATGGAAGATCGAGTAGGATAAAACAACATTGGTCATCGCGTTTTAAGATAAAGAAGTCGATTGTATTTTATTTGCCGGGAGTGTTGTCATTGTGTCAAAAATAAAGACAAGTAGAAAACCTCATCAGAATATGTTATTGTAGATGAATAGCCAAGTTTTACAGTGTTACTGTATCTGTGTGGGTGGGTGTGGGTGTGTGTGTGTGTGGGGGGGGGTTGGCAGGTAGCGTTAAAAGTTAAATCAAAATTAAAATCAAATGTGATGAACTCCACAACAATGTGTATTGGGTTGATTCCTTGATTGTATTACTTTCTACAAAAAGTATTTATTGATGATAACATTATCATGATTATGAGTTACACTTGGTTAATTTCATTCGCCAAGAAAAACGCTCAGTTTGCACAATGCGTTAAAACATCATAGTATGCAAATGTGGGAAAAATATTCAGTAGAATAATGTACAGAAGATTAAGTAGAATAGTCGAAAGGCGTGGACCTCTGGGGGAAATTCAGAATGGATTCAGACCAGGCAGAAGGGTAGGTGATCACATTTTCACATTGACCCAGGTTTTAGAATTGGCAAGACAGAAGCGGAAGAAAGTCTTCATGGGTTTCTTAGATGTGAGGAAAGCTTATGACAGGGTATGGAGAGATGCCCTGTGGGAAAAAGTAAGTGGACTAGAATTTGGTGGGAACTTTCTAGAAATTCTGAAAGCATTGTAGATGTAGACTGTACAATATCATTAGGAAAGGTAAAAGTAGGGAATGCACGCCTGGATATAGGTCTAAAGCACGGATGTGTGCTGTCCCCGATTTTGTTTGCCCTGTATATTAAGGAGCTAGGGGACCAGTTAATGGAGTGTAATAAGGGAATAAAGGTAGGTGACCTGAAAATTCCAGGTCTATTTTTCGCAGATGACATTGTATTCATGACAGAGTCCCAGAAAGACCTGCAAGAAATGCTGAACATAGCAGGGGAATACGGGAATAAATGGAAGTTAGTATTTAGTAAGGATAAGAGTAAAGTGATGACTCTATGGAAGAAACCAGATTGGAATAAAAAAATGGAAAATTGGGCAGTTCCAAATTCCAGAAGGTAGGGAACAGTTAATTGAAATTGGGGAGGTTGATGAGTATGAATACCTAGGTGTTAAGATAAAAACAACAGGTAAAGGCATGTTCAGATATCAGGTGGAGAAGATTAGACAGAAAGTGAACCGTTCAAAAGGAATGATTGAAGCTACTGCACTGAACAGTTTCAACAGAGCATGCACAGCAAGGGTATTATGGGATAGAGTTGCAATACCAGGGATGATATATGGCTTAGATTTGATTTCAATAAGTGAAAGAGATATCTAGGGAATGGAGAAAGTACAGAATGAGATGGGGAAATGGATACTGGGAGCACCACCATGTGCCGGAACAGAAGCAGTCTTAGGAGAGTTAGGATGGAATAAAATTACTTAAGTACTGGGGGTATTTACAATTAGTGTAACAGGTGGCACAGGAAGGTTTACAATGAAGTAGTCAAGGAACAAACAAGATGGGTCAAAGATATAAATAAGTTGGCAGAGAGATACGAATTGAAAGGATATGATGAGGTTGAAAACTGGAAAGTGTATATAGGTAGGACTGTTACAGAGGGCTGGAAGGAAGACAGGAAAAGAGGTGTCAGGGAGAAAAGTACATTAAAAGCATACAAGGTACTAGAAAAACCAAAGAAAAGTGTGTGTTGGGATAGAGGGAAGGGATCCAGGCTTCTGTTTCAAAGTAGGGCAGGAGTAATCAATCTAAAAAAGAGAAAACAGAAGTGGACAACAGA